>JAQFYP010000692.1:0-20425 GCA_034694865.1 Bilobella braunerae | reverse complement strand
TAATTTTAGGGACTCTCCACTTATGGGCAGATGCCCTAATCTACATGCTAATTAATCGTGAGGTTAATTACCTCACAACCCTCAACCGCATAATTATTTGATGCGGATTGAAGTTGGTTCTTGGTTGGAAACATTTTCCGAATTTTGCCGTCCCCGAACCGAAAATCCTACCTCAAACCAACTTCGGCCCGAATTACATGGTACATCGGGCTGGTGCCAGAAAAGGAAAAGCAATAAAGCTAGTAGTTAAAATTAAATCTTAAAAAATAATTCTGCCCGTTCTGAACTTTCTATGTGTACCAAAATTCACACCTATCAGTTAATTATTTTGCCATTCACTAATTACGCATATGTTACAGCTACAGGATGAGAAGCAAAAAAGTTAGAAAGCGAAGTGTACGAGCGTTTAATGTTACACTTAAATCCTGTAGAGAATACTACTAAAGCATGACATAAAGCATACAAGAAATTCTCTCGTACGTATTTTTTTAATTATACAACATTTTCCAAAATTACTTATAATAAACCGTTGTACGGTCAACCAAGTAGCGGAAGTAGGGAACCTAGACAGAAGACATTAGACAAAAAATATTGAAATTACTAGATAAAAACTGAATATTCAGTTTAGAGAGTTTTTTGGAATTCAGCGGGTCATTTCCAGGTGGATAAGGCTTCTAAGACCATCGGGGCCATCATAACTTTTCGTTTATGCAAAAGTAATTTTTGAGCTTGAAAGGTCATTTTGAGGTCAAGGGATCATTTCCGGGTCAAGGGGGCTCTGGGTTCAATTAAAGCACCATAACTTTTTGTTTCATGCAAAAGTAGGATTTGACTTTGAAAGGTTATTTTGAGGTCATCGGGTCATTTTGGGGTCAAGGGGAGCTCTGGGGTCATTTAAAGCATCATGGCTTTTTGTTTTATGCAAAAGTAAGGTTTGACCTTGAAAGGTCTTTTTGAGGTCATGGGGTCATATTGGGGATCATTGGGGTGCCACAGAGAAAAGTGTCCTTCGTTGTTCCTCTATATAAGAACAACTTTTTCATCATAATAATAGAGATAATTTCCCTGTCATTGTCATAGAATGATATCTTTGACCTTGACCTTTGACCACCAAAGGTTCACTTCCGATCAAACTAAAACAAAATTGATCTAGGTCGAATATCACCGAACTCATATTCAAAGACCGCTTGAAGATATGTTAGTAGTTCTGGAGATATTGTCACGGCGCGTATCGGACGGACCGTGAAACGTCAAATGAACCGTGGGTAATGCGCTCAACGGCAGAGTGGACACGACAACTTGCTTGGCAGTGAGCGCTGGACAAGACAAACGACGAATGACAAATGCAAATAACTTTATTTGCATGACTCTATGACTAGGGGTCAACAAAGGTCATGGCGGGGCAACGCGAAAGTCGACACGACCATGGGCCAGAGGTCTGGAAAAGACAAATGACAAATCCCGACTGGCCAAAAACAACTGACAATGCACTACTATTTATAGTAGTGACAACAAGGACAAGGTCGACGGACTACCAAACTCTAACTGACAAACATGACAAAAAAGATACGGACTAATCTACGCAGACATGTGTCTGCAAATAAGTGTGACTACAGCTACATAACCTAATCGTTGCTTTGGCTTTAGCTTCGCTTCCGCTACTTAATAAATAATAAAATTTATACAAATACAATTCTTTTAATAAAATAACCAATTAACATGTTTATGTTTCTATATGTTTGTATGTTATATATTCCTAGGTCCATATGTTCTTGTGCTTAACTATTGGTTAGTTTGTTTGTGCGCGCCGGTGAAGATGTTTTGTTTATTTGTCCTGTGACGGTGTAAATGTTTTGGTTTTCACAGGATTGGTCGGTGTTTAACGGTGAAAATCAACGCTGCCATTTGCCAATGCAAATTCGTTTATATTTTTTAATTTTTTCAAACTTTACCCGATTTTGATCGGGTAGTATTTTACGTGTTTCAGCCAGTTTGAATAAGGTTGTTCCTTTATTTCAGCTTCACGTATTTTGATATTTTATATCGCATATTTTATATGTTAAAAAAATGTTGGTTGAAAACTGGTTGGTTGGAAACTATGACAAGTAAAACGATATAATTTATTTATATTTATCTTTAAATTACCGTGAAGATCTCGGCCGCCTGTGCTCGTCTTGACGATAATGAGGGCAGACTCAAAGCCTATGAACAGACTACTGCGCTCAATGAAGCCAGAATTTCTCAACTCGAAGTATCCAACCCTGTCAAGGACCAAGTAATCGGTGCTTCTAAGTCTCAAATTGTTAACTGACGAGCTTAAGAAGCCCAGCGTGTTAATTAACGATATCCAAGAGACCTCACGTGAAGACTCCCTGGTTGCAGCCCATGACATTCTAGCTCACAACAAATTCTCAACCCCTGCCGAAGAAGCCTACCGTATTGGAAAGTTTAACGCCAACTCTGAAAACCCTAGGCCAATTAAGATTACGCTTCCATTCGGCAGCTATTTGCAACCAAGCACTGAATCTTCGAAGCAAACTTAGGGGCGAACCCTACTCGGTCACTGCGAACCTCACACCCTAAACGAGAACGGAACAATGGAGAAGGCGACTGCTTCTGACGGCAGGGCGACTCAAAGTTTGAACAACACGCGCAATGGCCCAGATCACCATTCAATCAAAACTCTCTGACTAGGCGTAATGCTGTAAGTATTTCACATTTTCCTCTTTTTTATAACGTGACCGGACTGAATAACAAGGCTCAATCCTTTTTCAGTGACACTTTACAAATCAATCCCACAATCTTCTGCCTTGTGGAAACAATGCACAGTAAACAGTTTCTACTGTCCCACAATTAGCTCACAATACTATTCTACGGTTATACCGGCAGCTAAAGGAAAAACAGGGGGTAAACGGACAGAAGCGTAAACCCAAAAGCGGATACCCAAAAGCGTAAATCCAAAAGCGGAAAGGGACAAATGCGGAGAGCCCATAAGCGTAAAGGGACAAATGCGGAGAGGACAAATGCGGAGAACCCATAAGCGTAAAGGGACAAATGCGGAGAGGACGAATGCGGAGAGTGTAAAAGTGCAGTATCGTGAACTATTCAGAATTATAATGAAACATAGTGTTTTAGACTAATTAATGTACGCTGAGCACGAATATGAAAGAATTTTTGCGCGGACTCATTAAATAAAAAATTTTATTTTAATCAATTTTGTGACTTTTGTAGGTGATGCGTATCATGTGGTTATTTGTACGTTTCGTGGCTCCGGCCGCCGGAGGCGTGTAGGAGCAATTTTTTTTTCGGGCCCGGAGGGCCCCAACGTATGCTATTGTTATTAAATCGGAACGATTTTTAATTCTTTCATATTCGTGCTCAGCGTACACTAATTAGTCTAAAAAACTATGCTTTATTTTAATTCCGAATAGTTCACGATACTGCACTTTTACCCTCTCCGCATTTGTCCTCTCCGCATTTGCCCCTTTACGCTTATGGGCTCTCCGCATTTGTCCCTTTCCGCTTTTGGATTTACGCTTTTGGGTATCCGCTTTTGGGTTTACGCTTCTGTCCGCGAAATCAAACAGGGTGGCCTTATGGTGTTTTTTGTTGCTCACAAGAGGATCCGGTAATTAAAACAGAAATTATCCTGGACGGGCTTTCTTGGCTATTATCAAATAATTGAAATTAAGCAAAGTTGTGCAATAACTTATGCGTATAATAATATTCGATTTGAAATTAAAAATTAGAATAATACGATATTTGCTTTTTCTATTAATATCCTAGACAACCTGCAATGTAGTATTTATTTCCCTAAATTCAACAAATATTTTCACTCCTCAGAATTAAAACAAAACAGAGCTCAGTGCTTTGTCGTTCTCTTCATGCATTATTCAGTGACGCTAAAAAAAGCTTCAAGTTGAACTCATTTTAGGCTCAATTTGAGAAATTTGAGATCAATGAGATATTGGTTGTCTGTGGCCTTAAGATGTGTATTTTTACTTTTTTTTACGTTTTTAATTGTCTGATATCTCCTATTGACCTTTGTCCAAAAATAAACAAACCTATCCCAATCGTTTAACCGAGTCTCGTTACTTGAATAAAAATATCCAAGTATTGGTTTTGTCGGCGAAGAGAGATGACATACTAGTTGCTCACTGAAACTGGTTACCTAAAATACCTACACAAATATTGTCATAGGACAGGACTACTTTAAAAGAACTCCCCTTCAAATATTTATTTTTTTACTGAAATGTGTCAATTTGAATCTTTCTAGTTGAACTTCTCTAAAATTGAATTTTTTTAAGAGAACATTCCTTGAGGGTAGCGCTGTACTAGGGTAAGCCAGTTAGCTGGGCTGTGCAAAATATTTCAAAACGTATTTCAAGGCGGCCAGTGGAATTGTTTGATATAATAATATATTACTTCTTTATGCCCAACAATCTTCATTCCATTTTACCTAAAATTGTTAAATCGATTCTTTGTTTTTTTTTAAATCAGAATCATCAATCATTTCTTCCTTGGAGCATTATTCATAGCCATCAGAAAGACTTGATCACTTTTGTAATTAGTTCAAAAAGAAATCCTTTCATGAAAACTTTTTTAACACTCCTAAGCATTTCTGCAACAAAAGATTTCAAACTTTTGAATGACAGATTCTTAAAAAAAAAGCATTAGGCTTTTGTTCGAAAACTAAGCTTCGCCTTCTGAATGAATCACAATCCTATTCAACAAAAGTGTCCTACCTGTCCTACAAAAAAATTAATCAAAACAATTCAGGGTTCCAAGGACCCTTAAATCTTTTGGTAAGTGCTAAACAGACGGTGACTTAAGACAAATTAGAATAATAAGATTTAGGAAATACAAAGAAGTGACTAAGCAGTTGCAGTGTCATAAAGAAAACATTTCATAAATATGATAGTCATGCGCCGAGGAAATGTAGCATAAGATTTTCCTATTTGCATTCTAAGCAGTACCTTAATTTATAAAATTTGAATCAATATGTAATTTGAACCTGAAATTTTTCAGAGAGTAGATGAAACAATACGATTTAATTCATTCTTTTGTCTTTTTAGTTTTTGAAAACTTGATACCCTTGAGAACTGCTTTATGCAAATGAGAAAGTGTACTTCGTCTCGGTTAACTGAACAGGGCTACAAATTAGGTTTGGTTACAAGACAGGGCCCAGGGCAAGTGGACAAAATGAAAGGAAAGGCGTGGCTCTGGACAAATTGACAATGTCCTTAAAAGATGATGACAAAAATTACAAGTGAAAATACTCACAAACTTATCATAGTTGACACGCAACATCAAACTACAGGTGATTTATAATACTAAAAACAAGTTCAATGCAAAACATTGTGAGCATCGAAATTTCAAAAATAAGATTCAGGTCATATTTTAAATTTATTATAAATTATACTAATATTATTGATCGAAAATTAATCAGGCTTAACTTCTACGTGAAGTCAGTACATTAAAATTTGATCTGAGGAATTCGAAACGTGCAAATGTAATGTTGCAAAAAAAAGGTAAAATTAAAATTAGAACAACTTTTAGAATGTTTAACGCTGTGACAGTGATTAGAGTAATTAGGGAAAATTAATATGCTAATTAATTCATTAAGATTTTTTTCACTTTATGTTCTTCAATGATTTCAAAATCTAAGTATTTGGTATTTTTAATTTCATTGTAATTTGTTCCTGTGATGCGCATCAATTATAATTTAGTAGTTTGTTTTCAAGCATATATTATCGCAGATTATTAAGCAGATAATGAGTACCACAGGGTAATATCAAGCAGATTTAAGCTTAAACTAATTCCTTCTAATACATCATCAAACATCCAAATAACGCACACCGTGCTAGTAAAAACCTACTTTGTATTATCTTGGAGGTTCAAATCAAATTATAAAATATAAGGCCAACAAAATCCCACCCCAATTCTATTCATATGAAATATAGGAAAATCAAATTTTCTGATTAGACGATTGAACTCCACCTCACATCTGCTGTGAGCTGTGGAGGTGTCAGAAAAATTACTATGATTTTCTCGGAAGTTTAATTTATGCGGCGCAGATGCTTCCGAGAAAGATCCTTTGCTGACTGCAATTCAAATTTTCAAATTAGTCTACTACGTTGCAAACAATAATCAAGGTAATAAACAACCATGAAGAGTGCATTTCGCATCTTGGATCAAAGAAAGTTTAGCATCGGGAGAAAGTTAGAAAAAGTAGTGAAAGTCATGAATGGCTACAAATTGTAATTGATGTTTCGGCAGAGTTCTGTCCGGCCTATGAAAGGCGCGTGAGCTCCGAATAGAGAAATTTGACTTCAAAGTCTGCATTTCTTCACGACGAAGACGACGAATAAAAAAATTCGTATGTCATTTCACAAAAGTGAAAGCAGGAGGGGAAAGTTGAGTTGTAATGAAATCGAGACAGACTTTGTGCTTGACGCTGAAGATCTATAATTCATAAGCAGGAGTATGAAAATTTTGTAATTTACATATTTCACCGCTTTTTCTTTGAGTGTACATGAAAATACTTTATGCCACATATGCATAGCAGCATGATCAAAGCGATTTTTGTTTATACACGACTTTTACTGTTAGGATCCCGGCAACATAGTTTTTGCACCATGTTTTAGCACGATTTCGAGTCAAGAGTTGTAAACTTTGCACAAGCTTTCTTTAGATTCAACAGCTAGCGATAGGATCAAAACTTGAAAATAGAATTGAAGTTTATAAGATTCCGATTCATCGTAACTATGTTGTTCAACTTTCCCTTACTTGCGCTCATGCAAAGCTAAATATTATAAGGGAAAAGTTTCATAAATTTCTGGAATCACCATATTTTCTCATAGAAAAATTGCATTTATGTGAAATTTTGAGTTTGGGTGGATAAAGGGATAATAATAGTATGCCGCTATACTGTTTCCTTGATCTATAAAATAGGAGTCAAGATCTTAAATGTCTCTTACAGAAGCTGCAAAAACGGTAAAGTAAGTAAGAAAAACCATTTTGGAAATCCCGCTTTTTCTAACCTGTTCTTTCTTTCACAGCGACGCCTAACATTATGGTTAATGGTTAAAAACATGAATAAAAGTGCAAAAATTTGTCTTAATTTTCCGTATTTGGTAAGCACGGATAAGGCAACTTTTAGAAGTTTTCATTTTAATTTGGTAACAACATTTTGCCTAACGTTTAAGGCCTTGCAGTAGGAAGTGTTCAATGTTGTAAAGTACAGATGCATCTCAGCATGTACCATTTGCTCGTTGTTGCATCAATTCCAGAGAAAGTCGTCTCAAATTTTTTACTTTCACAAGTGTCACCAAATGACATTTATTTGAACTAACCACATCTGTCTGAAAACCAAACCAATTCATTTTTCTCCTGTAATTAAAGCTTTAGTTCAGCTTGACGAATGAAGGTAAAAGCGGAAGGGACAAGCAAAGAGAGATTCATGAAGAGTGAAAGCCTAAATTTGAAAATGAAATGAATAAAAATTGCTTTTCTAAACATATCCTAAACTATCTAAAAAATCCAATAAAACTATCTACCTAAACTATTTGAATTTGGAAAAAAAAATATACCAGTTAACATTTTGAATTATAAACTTGTAAATGTCTCAAATAAGACCGAAAAATTATGCTAGAGTTGACTGAAATCATGGCTTATTGAAACATAAAAATCCTGCCAATCAAGTGATGTGGGATCGAGTAGTATATAATAGGCAAAGTCTTGTGCTTCGTAGTCAGACTGAAAGAGATTGTGCATAAATCGGATTTGTTTACCTGTTATTTTCAAATGAGCACATTTCCAAATGAACACATTTTCAAAATTATTTGTATGAAGTCATTAGAAGTGCTCCTGGGTGAACTGAAATGCACTTGAATTGGTTCAAGGGGGTAGGCATTGAATAGCTTAACTGTTCGACTGCATTTGCATTTGTGTATATTTGTGTAGCTTTGTTGATTGTCTAAAATGATTTATGCCCATATAAAGCAAACTGAGAAAGTACAAAGGGATTGTTGGAGTTCATTTACAAATGAAAGGAAGTCATTCCTTATAAAACTGCCTTGCTTAAGTTCGTTCTGCTAATTGGTCCAAGGCAAGGCAATTGCATTTGTCTGACTCAATTTTTTTTATGATTCATACTTGCGCAGCGTATTCCCTGGAGAAAATATACAAAAATGTACGTTCACTATACTTTTTGGGGTGGAAAAGGGAAAGCTGTAATCAGATACTGAACTGTGAGAAAGAATTTCTTTCTTTCTTATTTTCCAGTTGCCCCTAGCTCTGCCAAAAAACATTCGAAAAGTAATTAAAGTAAGCAATATTACATATAAGCCATCTGATTTAATTTTCCTATTTGGTTTGGTATAGACTACGTTCCATTAGTTAAATGTGATTCATGATCAATCTGAAATAGTAATTGGTAAAAAAAATTGGTTAGATTTTAGATATTATTTGTAAAAATTCTGAATACTTTTTCAGTATTTTTGGATTTTAAAATCCGTAATCTTCAAACAACTAGGCCACAAATATTTCAAGGCCAATTTCCCTGCCATTCCTGACCACAATTATTAAGCATTTTTTTTACTCGCCGCAAATTACTTTCCCATTATGAGGCTACCGAGGGGCAGTCCTAAGTACCCTAAAATGAGGTGCAAATTATAGGGTTCTATAATTGGTAGTCTAGTTTGCAGACACAACCATTGGCCCTAGTTTTTTGTTCGTTAGAAATTGAGCCCAAATTTATAGGAGTAAATCAAATAAAGAAGAATTATACAGAGTAAACAGTGGGCAGACAGTTGTTCGATTTTGAAAACTTATTTACAAGTATTCAATATTTATTCAGTATTTTGCTTTAGAAATAGTCGTCCTCAAACACCTAAGCCACATCTTAGCCAATTTCCATTTCATTCCATACCACAATTACTAAGATTATTTATCCATCACCGCAAATTATTTTCCCATTATAAGAGGTAGTTCCCTGAAAATGAGGTGCAAATTATAGGGTACTTTAATTGGTAGTCTATTTTGCAGACTCAACCATTAGTCCTAGTTTTTTTTTCGTCAGAAATAGAGCCCAAATTTATATGAGAAATCAAATAAAGAAGAATTACACAGCGTAAACAAAGGAAAGACAGTTGGTTTCCGTCCAAAATTAAAACCAAACCCACTGTTCCGGTCCTGCAATTACTCACTGCAACAAAGCGTAAAAAAAAACTTATGGAATCCGGTTTACGGAGCAACGAAATCTCTTAAGCGTCTCATATCACCTTAATTCAACAATTTGAATTTGAGTCCCTCAAAGGGTACCCTGTTAACAACATTTTAAAAAATGCTAATGCTTATGCGAGGTGAATACAAAGAAACCTACCCGTTTTTTGTCCGTATTTCAACATTACGTATTTTAAGGCATAATTTAAAATATAAACTGAAAATTGAGTAAAAAAAATTTTTTAAACTTTTTGTTAGCTTATGCGTACGCAATTTTCCATTTTAAAATAATCCGGACTTTGACAATGACAAAAAAAATTTCAAAGTGACCGCCTTGGAGGTATTAATTTTTGGCTTTACGGCTTTAAGTATTAGCGCTTAAGGGCCCTTATCGTCCCTTCATCAAGAGACTTGACATTAAACGGGTTTTTAATTCAAGTATTAAGGGCCACCTAAGTCCCATTTTCTCTGACTGATTCCTTACAAGACGGCTACAAAGCCCTTTTGTTTCCATTCCGACCTCATCTCTAAAAGTTTCGGTTCTTTTTTTTTTAGAAAAGTTTGATTAGAACTTTCACTTAGCACTTGAGTGCTCTCGAACGAAAAAATCCGCAATTAAAAAATTAAATTGAGCCCTTCATAACACTCGCTTTCACTTCCTGCCTTCTAATCCCTCATAAATTGGAGGACTCACTGATGAAGAAAAATTAGCTTTTTAAAAAAGTGAAAAAATAATTCAGAACAAAAAGTTCTGATTCTGACTGGATGCATTTGAAGTGAAGTGACCGGGAAGCGACAAGAGGGCTAAAAAGAAGGTTTTGACTTTCGCCAATAGAGAAAGCTCAATTGTAAAACATGATTTTCAACTAAATTCAAAAACAAATAAAGAACCGCAAAAGAACAATTTTGAAATTTAAAAAAACCATATATAAATTATGTTAGCGTATATACTTGGCAGAGACACTATTACTCACTCCGAATACGTTTTAATGTAATGATAAAACGAAATTCACTGTCTTTTTCTCATCACCGTAAGTCACTGATACCTAAATCCTAAGTGCACAACAACGACTCAATTCAAATGTCGCCTTATGGCGCCGTGCACAAAAGTGTCACCACCTCAGAAGGCGACAATCTTCGAAAAAGTGGACGTTAGCCAATTCGGATCAAATACCTACATGGAAAACCGTCTCCTTAGCAGATAAACGTCAAAGAATCAGCGATTAGTCAGAAGGAATTTACATTATCCTGGTCATTCACAATGGGTTTGCGTCATTTAATCGCTGGCAGCGTCGCAGGAGGTAGAAGCGATTACGAAGACGTCATTTAAAGAAGATTGGATTATACATGCTCTAAAGCGCATTTTCTCAACTACCCATGAGTACCATGACTACTCAACACTTGACGTGTTGATTTCAATTGTACTTATTTCTTATTTTTTATGAATGTCAACTTGTTGAATAGGAGTCAACTTTGTCAGAAAATATTGTTATCGTCAAAATTTCCACACTAGTAAATGTTTTTACGCTTATTGACGTCAAAATTTGGGAATACAGAAACGTTTTTATTGAAGATTTGTTGCGAAACATAGCGCTTAGCACAACTGCGTCATCCACTATAGTACATTTTTGATGAATTGGAGAAAGTTGTGTTGGAGAAAGCAAATCAATGGAAACAAACTTGTTTGTCAACTGTCACTGCAACGCGTGGATGGCATTTTATTTTCAACCCTCGCCCACTTTCTCTTGCAATTTCCCACTCAACCCAAATTCCTATTTATACGCCTTCTATTCCAGACTAGCTCGTGCAGCATTTAGCAAATTAAATATGCAATCGATTTTAACTGCTATTTATGTTTCAAATTTACGCAATCTATAAGAGATGGCGCTATGCTTCCGTTCTGTTGAAAACGCTGGATGAGTTGAAGATTTTTTTTTTGCATTTGGAAGAAACTTCATATTAACCCTCCGACTTCCTTAGCATTCAGGTATTGCTTTTTAATTGGATTCAAAGGGTTGAAAGCTTCATTGTCAGCGGAAGAATTCAATTTGATGGTGGCGCAATGTGGGTACTTAAAGCGGGTTTCAGTGTGAATCCGGGTTGAAAGGGCCTACATTTTTTTTTTTGCATTTTTAGTTTCCCATGGTTTGTCATCTGCCTATTAAGGGCTCTTGGCAGATGGTGTAAAGATTTTGATTTGAACTATGGAGGACTTGAAATTCAAATGAGGCAAAAAACACTTTAAAAAGAAATTGTTCATCTTCCTGATCTTATCATGCTGATGGGCTTTATTTTAACACTTCTATCACTCTGAATTCCTTCAAGGCCTCATTCATCATCCTCTGGATGTCAAAATCAAAAATTCATAACATGTGCCCTTCAGGCTACAAATGAAGTGAGTCCGAAGAAGTAAATGAAGAATTTTTCTGTCAATCAACACTAGATTTGAACGGAACAAGGTGCAGGGCGACTGAATTTCCAAAGTTGTATTTAATCTAAGAAATCAAGCATTACAAATTCAATCAAAAAAAAAGGGTTGTTATAAATAGCAAAAGAATATAGAATCCTATTTCAATTTCAAACTTATGTTACTCACATTTCTGCTTGTTCGAAATTGTAACATGCCGTATATGAAACTGGAATGACACATGACTTCTCCTTTATGTCAAATGTGCAGCTCAACATGTCAAAGTGCAACCGCAGCATGTCACAAAAATAAGAATTTCGAGAATCAAGGGCTTAGTGCACCATTGCCAACGTCAGTGAAGGGTGAATAATGGTGAAATAATTCCACGTGTCACGAATCCCGGTTGTAGAAGTCACGTAGAATTAGAAACACAATAGTGACGACGAAATAAAAATTTATTTTTAAATTTGGAAAAGTTTTTTTTTTTTTTTATAAACATTTCTATAAATTGCATATCCCTTTACACATCGTTAAACACAACTTTTGCCAACTATTTCTTAATTTCTCAATTTTCAGTTAAAAACAAGTGCAATTGGTTGTTGTCTGAAACAGTATTTCCTAATAACTCTCGAGACTTTTATTCAAGTGATTTTAACCATTTTTTCACCATTTGTGTTAAGGCGAAACGTTAAAAATGAGTACGTGTTTTCAGTACAAAGGGTAAATGCAGTGAAAGGAAAGTGAAGTATTTGAGGAACTTTGCTTAAGTCCAGGTCATTTGCAAATGTCAGCGATAGGCTACGCCAAGTGTTCATGGAAACGAATAATACAAAATGCGTACCAGGTTACACAATAACTCTGTTGATTTCAATTTTTCTAAAAAAAATGAAAATTACGCCGAGAATTACGCCGAGATTTTCAAACAACGGGTAACCCTTTTCTCTGCCACCCCACAATGACCTACAAATTGACCCCTTGACCTCAAAATGGTCCCGAAGACCCCAGAGCCCCTCTTGACCCGGAAATGACCCTTTGACCTCAAAAGTTAGGGTCAAGAATTATACGTAAGTCGGTTTTAGTTTGCTTATTTTTTGTTTACAAAATCTCGGCGGAAATCTCGGCGGAATTACCATTTTTTGGAAAAAATTGAAATCAACAGAGTTATTGTGTAACCTGGTACGCATTTTGTATTATTCGTTTCCATGAACACTTGGGCTACGCACTTTATTTTAGAAAAAAAAATTCAGAAATTTTTTTGCTTCACTGCCTGATCTCGTTGCCATGAAACTGTGGAATTGGGAAATAACACACGAGAATGGAATCAGGAAGCAGAACGCATAAAATCTGGAAATTGGCAATTTCCACGCAAAAGCATATACTGCGGACGCGTTTGCAAAAATCTGTGCAATTTACGTGGCCAATGTACAGTGTGTGGTTTTAGAAAAGGACAAAAAACGTTTCAAATGAAAGGACAATTGGAGGGTGACATTTTGCCCAATAAGTCCGCATTCTGGATTCCTATTCCCATGAAATTTAGAACAAGTGAGTTATGCAGGAGTGACCTTTTTCATTCTAAAAGTTTAGACCATGTTTGAACTGATGTTTCTTGTAGCATTGATGAAAGAGGAGAAAGCATCTTTACAATACGCATGGAAAACATGGGAGAATGAGATAACAAACAGTTTACAACCACTCAATTTATATCTTACCTTTGTGTATATACTACCACATTTTTAAAATATCCAAGACTTGAAAATATCCCAAACCATATGTCGAATTTACAGAAAATGCCAAGGATTTAAGTTTAGAGTAATACGTATTTTTATAGTAATTGATTTATTGCTTTCTTACTTGTTCGGAGCCTTTTCCTTCAACAGACTTCGCTTAGGTAGTTTGTATATACTGGCTAAATAATAAATTAATTAAATTAGTAAATAATTTGACGTATGTTAAACATATTTGCGTAGTAAGTGTCCTGAGGGAGGTCACCTACATAATGTCACGTGATTTATCAATGCATTTGAAAAAATTGGCCGTGCGATGTACGCCTCCGCGTAATGCAAAGCCCAGCATCACTTTCCAGGGGCCATAAAATGGGACACTTTTATTCCGTGGCTCAACGTGTGAAAAATTTTGGACCCTAAAAAAGTCATTTCCGGCTTCCTTCCTGAAGGGCCCACCAATCACTCTCAAGCCCTGATTTACCCTCCAAGGCTACTCTGTCTTTGCAAACTTTTTAGCATTACTTGCAAAATTCCCATCATGTTTCTGCCTCATTTTTCATGTGTAGGCTAAGCAGATTCTAAAGAGACAAGCATCTCCATCCTCAGATTCCTTTGGGGGAAATAACTTTGCATCAAGACAAGTTTGAGCCTCATAAACCTACCTTCAAAATGTTTTCTGTAAACTCTAAACCAACTCCATTTAATAAATTTTCAAAAAAAATTATAATTTTTTTCAACAAATTTCTTTTTTATACAATATTTTTTATAAAAGAGAGTAATACAAAATCTGGGTAAAATAATCGTATACACCGTCTTCACCACGTTTGTAAACCAGGAATACAAGACATACAAATTGTCTGGTAAAAATTTTCAACAAGGAGCATTAGGTAGTATTTAATAGTATTTGAAAAAATTGATTAAGTTGAGCTGAGCAATAAGGTACAGAGACTTATTTGTACGAGACAAGTTCACCTTCATCGACTTTCACCAAAAGGTCAATTTCAGCAAGTTCGCAGAACTTAATTATTCAGAAACCATAACCTACTTTCTCTTTATCATGGATGTGTGGCATGCTTTGTTCAGCCTTGCTAAATTATGCAATCAAATAAATCAATTTTCAAATCATGTTGAAGGTTTATGATTACGAAATATGTTCCCTGACATTTTCTTTTGACCTTCTCAACTATTCAGCCTTGGCTCAACATTGTCCACACCGATACTCCAATGCGCCAATTACCGATCAATTTTTCATGGTTAACATTAATAGGGCGTCGAAAAGTCGGTTAATGACAGCGGAAAAGGACATTTGACATTATTCGGAAATCAATCAAATCGGAGTTAACTGACAAAGGCTCGTTGAATTTTGGACCTAATTATATGTCTATTCTAATAAATTCCTGGTAAAAGAGACTTTTTCCTCGATTCACAGCATTATAATACAGTATCAGGAATTACAGTAGCACGGTTTCTTTTTTTAAGTGATTGATATTATGTCATTTAGGATCACCACAACCTGCTTCGGCAAAATTACAGTAAACCTTCAAGACAATTTAACTTCAACAAATCGAACCTTGTTGAAACTTCAGTATTTTATTTGATTGATTGAAAAATTATACTAAAGTAAATTTTGAAACTAAATCAGAACTATAGGATGTAAATTGTATCGGATGTTTGGCCAATAAAATTTCCAAAATGCAAATATACGAAATGCTCTAATTATCGTATTTTAAAATATTGGTTTATTGGTTGGGAATTAATTACAAGTGGAACTTTCTCCTGTTGCTAAATAGATTTCCTATATTTCCTGTATTTTCATCTGTATAACACCTAAATTCCTTGACTAATATGTTTTAAGAATAACGTCATAAACGTCTAATTCTCAGAAATATCTTAGGTAACTGTTTGTTAGGGCATGCTTTGTTGCCGTTATCGATGGTACTGCTTTCGCTTGAGTTGGCATGAGTTGATTGATACTAGAAAGACAAAGGAAGAAGGGAGGCGATAGAGACAGGAAACAGAAAGTGTTCTAAATGTCTAAATTTCTAGAAATCCTTGCTCAAATCACAAAGTGAATGGAAGTCTCACTTTCATTTATACAATAATTAAAGTTGCGTCTTCTCCTCAGCCTTTGCTTTAAATTTTAAATTCTTGTAAGTTTATTTATTATTTGAAGTAGTACAAACAACTTTCCTCCAAAAACTTACAATATGCAATTTGCAACTAACATTGCTCTAAATATATCTAAAAGTTGCTTATGCTTCTGCAAAATCAACAACCGACGCCATATAAAAATACATTACATTTTGTTGACATTAAGCAGAAAATATTCTCTAAAATTTCAGATTATGAGTATGGCTCAACAACAAATATGTATTTGTAATCTTTACATTTTGTTAGCATTAGACAGAAAATATTCGCTAACTTTTCAGATTGTAACTCAATAGCAACTACGTTTTCGTCACAATTGCATTTTATTGCATACACGGATTTCAAACGTAATTTCTTTAAAGTAATACGATTTTGAAGTACTAATCCATTAGAGTCTGCTGAAGAGTAAATTTGCAGTAAAATAAAACCGCGGCCCTTGATCAAAACATCTTGTCAGCGACACAAAGGAACCTTGTTCAAAGTACCCGCATCCCTGACACCTTGCCTTCCTTGAGCTACTCAATTTTTACCTTCAAATTATAAGGGCCCTTTGTAAGAGCACCATGATATACTGTATCTTTAGATCTTCTTTGAATGTTTCGTTACGTTGCGTGTAAAGCGTCTGGGAATGCGCTATGAGGAAAATAAAACGCTTTTTGAAGTGAAACGAATGAAATCCAGGTAAAATGAAACCAAATCTACGGTTGCTTTAAAAGGTTCCAAGTGATTTCTCGTGGTTGAGGTTACCACAACAAAGAAAAAAAATTACGTACAATGAAAATGCACTGGAGCCTTAATGTGGCACTTTAAGTGTCTTTTTTTTTCGGGTAAAATATTGGGCCATTTTTAAGAAGCGGTTCTGTTGTGAAGGATATGAATATGAGGGCAGTGAGGCACGAAGTCATTCAAATGCAAAATGATTACAAAGCACTTTTCTCTTCGTCAATCGCTTTCAATTTCTTGAATGTAATCAAGCGCACAAACAACAGGAAGCAACCTGGAGGAAGTGTGGTGTTTACATTATAAAATTTTATTATTGAAATTTATATACATATATTCTTATATTATTGAAATTTTAACTGAATATGATTGAATTCTAATAGCTTTGAAACATTTGCCAAGAAAACTCAGCATTCTTGATAAAAATTTAAAAGTTTATTTCGTAACACAAATATGGCACTACACGTTTTCAATGAAATTTTATATTTAGGTAAATTTTTTTTTGAAAGAATCGTATTCTAATACTTTCTCTTTTATAAACTTTCTTCATTTCATGCAAATTCCTTGACCCATATTTTTTCAAGTATTTTATTGTTTGTTTTGGGTATTTTAGTTTCCTGGAATCTCAATAACTTCCTCATAAAACAGATTTATGAGAACCCATTTTGCATAATCAAATTCTATGGTTACAACTTACATTAATAGTATACAAAGCATTTATTGATTGTAGGCCATAAAGACATGCATTTTCAACTGATAATGAATTAATCACGAAATTAACTTCTAAATTTACAGTAATAATCCAAAAAATATAAACTATAATAAGGATTTTGAAATTAAAACATGAATTCCCGCTTATTTTTAAAATTGTGTACCTGGAAATGATAAATTAACTATTAATATGGTGAACTTTAGACACTTTACATATACATTGGGTAAAAACATTTCTTCTTTGCAAGCTCTTTACACTACGCTAAAGCATTCAAAAGTTAATTGAGCAAAATTGAAAAAAATAGTTGATGAAGAAAAAAAATAAAGGTTGTTTTTTAATTAATTTGAAGTTCACAACCATGATTTGTAATTAAATAGCAGTCTTCGTAACCGTAATTAAAAAAAATATGGAAATTTAGCTTTTACGTGTGTGAGGGGGATTTGATTTTATGAGCCTCATGCTAGGCTTAGTCAGCAACTTTCTCCAAACTTTCTCCGTGCCCCTTGATTCAGGAAGAAAGTAATTAAGGCGGCAAGTCAGGTAAAATTAATAATTCAACACAATTAGATCATGCTCTTTGCCACAGAATCATGCATGGCCGCGCTGCTTGGAATCTGAACAAACTCTAAACAGTACAAAAATTTGTAATTTAAATTTTATTTTAAGTTCTGTAAATTTAACATCCGTCTAAAAAATTGTTTAAATTATTTGTAACACAAATCTTAAAATAGTTTTTAAACAAACATCAGTACAAGTACGTTATACGTTAAAAAACAGCACACAGTATTTGAAACAAAACTAAGCCTTTTCACAAAGCGTTTTGTTGAGATCAAAGATTTAATTTGTGACAAGAAGTCGCTGGGACGCAATTTCTCATTTCATGGCTTCACGTCTTCAGTTTCAAATAAAGACGAAATCCGCAACTTTTACTCTATTTTAAAGAGCGTCCTGAAAGTAATGGCAAAAAGAAAGTGGCTATAGAGAGCAGATTTGATCGCCACCTCTCGGCTCTCACTCAAACTCTTACTGGCGCCGAGAAGTGCGCGGTTTACCAACCGCCCTTTGTTACGAATCACTCAATGAAACTTCAAGAAGCAATTAACTTCTCGATAATTTGAGTAGTAAAATGGGTTAATTAACTTTACAAACTAACTAACTAAACGTTTACGACTCGTACGAAGTGTCAGGTAAGTAACAATTTTAGTACATTTGTGAAAGAGTACCACTTTTGTTTACATTTTTTTCACGCTTGACCAATACCCGGCGCACGACGTTACAACTCACTTTTACATTGGAAAGTGAATTGGCGTCACTTTCTCAAAACTCACTTTCTTTTCGGTTTCTCGTAAGTTTGTAACATTTACAACCTTGCCGACGTGAGCTATGAGTGTTGATACGGGAGTTTTTCCTAAAACCGAAAACAAGGAAATTGCTTTTGTTGACTCATCCAATTTGTTCTTAAGCACTTAATACAATCTTATCACAAAAGGAACTATCCATTTTCTCCCTAGTTTTTGGAATCACTTTTCATAAATGACCCTACAGCTGCTTTCTTTCCATCAAATTAATGAACAAAGTGACAAAACAATAGCAAGAAATTTAGAAATTTAAGCACAGTTTCTCATTATCTTTGATCATATTTTGTTTCATGTTGTTCATGTGTACATTTTTGAATAATAAAAGTATTTCTAAAGCTGAAAAATAAAGAAAAACAGAAAATTCCTCAAACTAGTCCTACTCAGATTTATGTGAAAAGCGAAAAAATCACAAATTGAAATACGGTAAATATTTACATATTCATATTTACTTATAATTATTTACAAATTATTCAAATTCAATTTAAGTTAAGGATCAATCAAATCTTAGGAACAACTATTGTTTACTTTTTAAAGCTTTAGAAAGATGATGGATCATCAATCTTTTTCCATGTAAGGATGCAACAGAAAGTTTGCAGATTTCGGAATCCAAAAAAGCCTTCAAAGCCAGTTGATTTAAAAAATCAATCAAATTAGTTCAGCATTCAGAGTCAAAAAGGCTCACTTATGATTCTCACGTTACTTTTGAATTTGAAGCTATTCAGGGACATGTGTAGGAATAAGATATTAATCAAAACATTCAACTTCCTTACAAATGCAGATTCAACGACAAATCAAAACATTCAGCAATTAAAATAATAAGGTTTACCAAATTTGTTAGAACACAATAGGAATGCAAAGTCATAAATAAAATATTTTCAACATTTCAACATTGGCAGCTCAACATTTTTGAAAACTATTAAGTGCCATCGTATTTTAGTCAAATCAAAAAAAAATTGAACAACAACCTAACAAATTGAAGTGCTTTGAAGAATAATAGTACATTGACCCCGAGTAGAGCATCACCTAAATTAACCAATATGTTGAATTTAGTTAATTTGAAAGTCAACTAAGCTAAATATAAACTATTTAATATGTAAATAAGCATTCTAAGACATTGAAGTTAGCACTTATTCGATTCTTCTATTTCTGGTCTCTTAATTCAAACTAACTTACGCATAATTTACTTACGGTTTTCAAAATAGTTTGAGAAATGCTTGTAATCTGTCCAAAATTGACTCAATTACAATTCAAGGTTTATTTACTTTATAATTCTTTATTCCTTTACTTTAATTCAACCTATATTTACCAAATGTTTGAGCCTCGTGCCTCGAATTTCAAATCTTGTTTTCAAGCCTAATCAAGATTTTATACTCAAATGAAATCTTAACCTCAAATTATTTTACCATGATAGGCAAACCATTGAGGCAAAGACTTCAAGGCCTGTAGCCCAACCCCGGATGAAAAAGAAATAATAGGATCGATTACGTCTTTAAACTAGAATTTAAAACAAGTTTAATTATGTATATTTAGATTAATTACTAAAGATTGCTTAGATTATTTAAGACGGAAAGTGCGTAACAAAGAAATAGTGCAATGTGGGTGGGTGCTTAAACACGCTTATATTATAGAGGAAATCAGTTAATAAACTTAACACAAGCGAAGTTAGCCTGTTTTAGAGCACGAGGACTAAGATTTAACTTAATTAACTTTTTATATACATTTGAGTATTAGTCTTAATAAAATGCAAAAAATCTGGACGTTACGTTTAAATATATAATAAATGTTTTATTAATACATTTTTTATCTTACTGCTACATTATCATGTTCCAACAATTTCGTTTTTCAACAAGAAAAAGCATGTCTATGAGAGAAAATCTCAATATTATTATTACGAAGTTCCTAAACGTTATAAATGTTAATTGATTGTGCAATTATCTCATAATTCATAGTTAAGTTAACCTAATAAAGAGCCAAATTGACTTTACAAAGGAACATCGATTTTTCTACTGGAATCAGCTGGTCAGGTCACACACGTAGTAAGTGACTCCGATTCAAAACACTACTTACAAACCCACTCAATTAACCACCGATTACCAGCCACTCGGCCAACGACAGCTGACCTCTAGGTCTC
>JAQFYP010000691.1:0-20438 GCA_034694865.1 Bilobella braunerae | reverse complement strand
TAACTTTTTAAGATAATTGGGCACAGATCAGGAGAGGAAAGTCTCTTTAGTAATTGTTGGAGCAATGTCATCTCAAGATTCCAGTTTATGTTTACGTTTTTGGTTAGGTTTGTTCATGTGTCTAACCATTGTTCATTCAGTAGTGAATTTAACAAATAAATTCATAACTAATTATCATTTATACGGTTTTTCTATGACCACGGCGTGTGGTGTGCCCGCGGCTGGCGCCGCTAGCGGTTTCCTACAGCTACGATTAATTAATAATTTGTTTATAATTTTGCAAGCCCGTCGTCCTTAAGTCCTAAATACTTTGTGCTTCCATTTTCACTGCCCTGTCTCGTGATACCATTTTCTAAAAAACGTTTTCAAAATTTCAAAATTGATTTGATTAAAAATTGAATTTTTTTAGAGTGAAGATAATTCCCATTTTTAAATCTTTTTTTAAACGTATAGTACTTGCCTAGTTCTGCAAAACTCAAAATAATGAATGACTTTTATTTTTTTTATATTTGATGATTCATGAGTAAGATGTACCTGCGTTTTGTTTTAAAAAATTGACAATGATTTTTGTTTTGAAAATGAGCTGCCATTGGTCAAATGCTGTGGTAAGGGTCCTTGCGGGAGGTGACAAGAATTAATGGACCACGTTTCAAAATGATCAAAAACATCAACCTCTCTTTATTACTTTTCTTAAGAGGCAAATTGTTTTGAAATTTGAAAAAAAAAAACTTAACAAAGCTAACAGTTCAAGCACTCATGAACGCTTGCGCTCAATCGCTGAATTCCAGCGCTGCTGCTGCTTTCACAACTGTAAAAAACATTTGTTAAAAATTGATCGAAACCAAAATACTATTTTTTTTTTAAATTCAAGGTCACTCGAACTCTTCTTTTTCTAACACTAACGACGGCGAAAGTTGTTACATAATAAAACTTTAAATCTGTTTTAATTTTTGCTTTGAAAAGGTGTAAATTTAAAAATTAGTTGAATATATGCGTATGTAATACGTCAATTAACTTTAAATGGAGTTCGAATTTGAGAGTGACGAAAAAAGGTTGTAGTAATTAGAGCTCTTTATTGTTATCAGATAAAGTCAATAGGCGTGAATTATGGAGCAGGCAATTTCACACATCCGTTATTTGCTTAAAGTTATTCGCAGTGAAGAGATTATTAACCAAGAACCTTCTAATGAGTTTTTCTACCTTAAAAAGGAGCTTTATTTTGAACTTAAAGAACATTTTCGAACGTGAAAATATTTCCACCATGTCACTAATTATTCATGGACTGTTTGGAGAAAATCCTGGATCAGAAGCTGAAAAATTATTCAAAAGCGTACTTGGAATTAGTGTGAAATTTGTGAAAGTTGAACGAATAAACTATTTGTGCATTAGAGTGATTCTAAACTCTGACCATTTAAAACCATTGACTTTTAGCCGTTGTCACTGGCTTCGTGGGCTCAAGATTGGCGTTACTGACGACATGTCAGTAACGCAAACGCGTTTACTCAGAGGCAAAATAGAAGAATGTGTGACCCAATTTTACGTCATTTTAAAGAAATTGGAAAAACAGCATATGTCCGCGGAGACATCCTTTTTATTGACAAAAAGCAAATTTCTTTTGCAGAGTTATGACAAAGCAACATTTGATGAAATCTTCAAGAGTTCAAAGAAATCTATTGAATGCGGTGAAAATTCTGAGCATTCAAATCATGCACTGTCTGTTGTGACACTGAATTGTGAAGAGAGTTATGAGTCACCGAGTCGTCCAGCTGAACCGCATGCTGAGAGTGAAGAGATTCAAAACTCTCATTTGGATTCCGCCATCAATGATGACACTGCAGTAGGATCAAATTCAATCCCTCAATTCTCCTCAATCCAGTGCAATGCACACAATGCACTCGATCCCTCAGGCACAGTCAAGAAAAAGCGATTAAGGCACCGAAGAAACAAAAACATTATTTCAGAAGCTGACAATGAAGATTTATGTGACCCTCCCGTCCTTCCCAATGAAGCTACAACCGAAGCAAAAGAATGCAGCAGAGGCGTGGAAGAAAATGAAGCTCTTATTTTGCATTTAAAAAATGCATTCCAAATCTTAAACTTGAAATGTTAGATGAAGTGTATGCTAAGATAGCAAAGTTTAAAGCAAAGCAATTTCTGAACAAAAAAGACAGAATTTTAATAGAAAAATTAACCAAATTTTAGCAAATTAAGCGTTGCTTAATTTGTTGAACTATAATTACATAACAAATTAACGATTTGTGAACTATTATTTATTAGCGTTTTTTTTTTAATAAAAACTGAACAAATTTATGATATAACTAGCTATAACTTAATTATAACTAACATAAAAATGTCTACCTCTACTTGTAGTGGGTTCTTTAAGAACATTTAGGAGCATTTTTTAAAGCAGGCATCTGTATAGCGTTTGCTGCAAACATTTTTCGTGTAAGGTTGCTATGCAGCGGATGACAAAAATCTTTATCAAGGGAAAAGAAAGCGTATTTTTTCAGACTATTAAATTACCAAATATTTATTGAAAGTATTTTTAGAACACGCAGTGCAATGCAATTTTTTAATTTGAAAAAACCTACACCAAAACAAAGAAGTCAAAACTTCGAAGCTGTTTTGGCTTTGAATTCCATGTGCTTTTTAATAAATGGTATTAATTTTTTTTGAAATTTAAATTATGATTAAATTATTGTGAAAATGCTTTCCAACCATTGAAATTTTAAAAAAAGCTCTATAGGAAATCGTATTGGATCAAAAAGAAATTTTTTAGACTTTGAGAATTCTTAAAAAATCTACTCCGAAGTTAAGCTTGTTACTAAAGCTAAATGTTAATTTTAGGATTTGTTTTTGTTTTGGAAGTTTGTAATAAAAATGATTTTGACTTGCGTTTTAATTAAAATTTTAATTATATTTTTTTTAATAAAGAAATGTACGAGTATCACAAACTTGACTTCTAACGATGGTTTTCTAAAAACAAAAAACTTAAACTATATAAAAAAAATGTTTTTTTTAACATGATTCCGTTCATTGTGAGTAGATTCCGAAAAGACAAAATGTGGCTGCGCCGGACTCAGCCTTCGAGTACCAATGCCAAATCCTATTGGCTCTCTCGACGACTCAGCCTTAATGACAGTCGGATAACCAATCAGCATAGGGATATTTTCGATTTTTTTTTCGAAATTTCAAATTGATAAGATGTAATTGAAAATGTAATCAATTGTGATTGTAAAAACTCATTACAAACTTTTTCATTTCCATAAATAACCTTCAATATAGAAATCTAGTGTAATATTTTAAGAAATTGAGTATAATTTTAATTTGTTCTTTTCAATGGCGGAAGAGTTAAACAATTTATTTTTGATTTTCGTACTGTTCTTTCCTATTCACTTTTAAAATTTGATTTGTTAAAACAAGTCTTTAAACTAGCGTAAATTATAGCTTACGTTATTCTTACGCTTACGTTATTGCAAACGTTTTTTAACTTTTAATGGAAATAAAAAAATGATATTTCAATTTCATTTCCATTTGCATTAATTAATTTGACGGGGCAATGTGCCACCCACAAAAAGTGAATTTACTTTAATGAAAAAACAAGTGTTTGCAGTTAAGTATTAATGTCCGACAATTATTTCCTAATACGTGATTTATATTTTTTTTTAAACTTTAATTATATTATAATTTAAATGCAAAATGTTATTTTATGTATCAAGCTAGTTAGCTAATTTAACGAATCACATTTTAAACATTTGCCTTTCATTATATTTGGCAACACAACAGTCATGAAATTGTAGAGTACAGCAAGATTCAAGCCTCAATTTTCTGTTATTTTTTAAACGGCATTTCTGTTGGTACACGGTTTTTTTAATTCAAGGCTCTTGCTTTAAATGATTTATTCAAAAACTCCCACTATTATCTAAACCTACAAATTTTCTACTTAATTGTTCTACTAATTGCAATTATAGTTAAACAAGAAGTGCAGATTAATTACTAAATTGATTACTAACTAATTATTTACTTTAATTATTATTTACAATAACAAAAAAAGCAATTAACTTCCTTGTCATATTAATTGTTCAGTTAACTAGTTGTTGCTTAATTGGGTTAATTTTGCATTTAACTCAACTAGTTCATTGCGTACATTTGCGGTGTCGTAAGTTCTTGTACTTTTCCTCGTCTCGGCTCACATTGACAAAAGTTTGAAATCGGAAAAATGGTAAATATTAAGAAAGAGAGAAATACTTTTCTAAAAAAATTTTTTTTCTAAAAATGTATCTGTAAAAAATTTCTCTGCATCCGTCCGTCCGTGTTTCGCAATTGCGATTGAACTTCAAAACTACGATTGAATTTTCATTCCAAAACCATAATTGCACTTCAAAACCAAACCGAGCTCCCAAGCCTGATTTTACAAAAAAAAAATCCCAGCAAATTTTGAATTTGAATTCCAAATCGACGCTTCCTTCCATGCGCCTTTGTTTTAGACAGGGGATTGGTACGTTATCGACGTAAATTTTTAGCGTTTCTTTAACTACTTCGACCAATATCAAAATGAAGCCAAGCGCTTAAGCAATTTCTGCGATTTCAGCACCTTGCAGCAATTAGATCAAAAGTTGCACTTCGTACTCGATTCGACACGCCTCCGGAACAGAGCCTCGTCTTGGCCGGTGGTGTAGTTGCGACTCGTTATGTTCTGAATTGTCCACAATCGCTGCGAAAAAATCGTATCCTTTTGACCAGCCAATGCGACCATCAAATCAGCGATAACTTATTTATGCAATATGCTGTTAAATTTTAAAAATCTATTTAAAAAACCGATTTTTAAAACAAGCCTTGCCTGCCATTTGAAAAACCTCGACTAATTCCCAACTTCATTTTAAAACAAAATTGAGTTTGAAGATGACTTGTTCACTTTAGAAAGTGATTTCAGCGACAAGCGCTAAAACAGCACTTACTTTGCTTCCAAAAACTTGTTTGAAACTATTTTTAAACGCTGATTTTTCAAAAATTCATATGGTCCGCCTCTACCCTCTTCAAAATTTGGTGCTGGTCCTTTTTGAGTCGCTTGAGATTGGACAAGATGTCCAAAGGTGTGTGTTTCCGGCTGATTTGGAAAAACAGATTCTCCAGCAACTGCACATAGTCAAAATCTCACAAATAATTTAAAAAAATATATAATTTCATTTTTTCTGAATTAAAAAAAAAAGCAGGAATATGCTTAGAAAAATAATTATGTTCAGTAATTTAGGGCAGTATCGTACGTATGAATTTTCTTCCGTGCGTTTTTTTAGAGAACGAAGATGGAGAAGTTCATGTAACTAAAAATAATCGCTCCTTACTGTACTATGTAGTTTTTTTTATCTCATTAAAAACATTATCATGTTATAAAAAAAAGCAACTAAACCTTATTAATAGAATTTTTAAATTTAAAAAAATCCACCCCCAATACTAGGACAGGATTAAACTATTTCCACTTTAAAATTGACGTGTCGAGTATTTAGTTTATTTTTACTGGCGTTTTATTCTTTTAAAATTTTAATTATTCTTCTTTTTGAAACACAAAGTATAAAAATATACCCAACTAGATTTCTTAGATTCGCGTTGCTTAAAAAACGATTTGAAAATATCGTTTTTCTTAACAGAGGCGAGTAGATTTAGAAAGTACAAAATCTAGCTGTGCAGGACTCAAGGTCAGCGCAGCGACAGCAATTGCGGGAAATTTTAAGCGCATTGCCTAGCTTCTGGAATTCGGAGAAACGCTGTTCCAGTAGGATGAAAATGATGTTTCAGCCTGGAGCTTTCTCTGTTCTAAATTTAAAACAGCGTTATGCTCTGCATTCACACAAAGACTCATGTGGCAAATATGCTTTCTCTTATTTTAAGTTTAATTAAAGGGCCTCTTGGCTAAGGGCCCCACTTTAAGTCCTCTTGAGTTTGTTAAAAGTTTGTAAGGCGGAAGAAATTGGGCACAAGCATCACATGACGCAAAAAGTAATTTTACGGCTTCCTCATTTGTTCCACGTTTTAGTAGAAGGCTTCCTTGACTTTTAAAAATTTAAAATAAATTCAAAATTTTGTTGAAAATTTATACTTTTTCTTACAAATTATTACAAATCGAAAAATAAAAGATATCGTCGGCGAATTTTAATTTATTGTTTTTTGTTATCTACTTTCTAATTTATTTTTCGATTGGAATCTGGAAAAAGCATACACTGTTTTGTTCTAAAAGAAATATTTTCTAAACAATTGTTTTTTCTTTTAAATGTTTAGAAAAAAAACTAAAAGTTTGAAAATTAAAAAAAAATCATTTTTTAAACATCATAATTTGTGCAGTTTTTCCAAATTCAAAATCAAAATGATTTATTTTTAATCGTCATATTTTTTTTTAATTTAGTACCTACTGTAAATAAACATGCAGAAGAGGAATGCTGTAGTCGCACAGACATATTTTTTTTTCTTTTTCTACAAATTTTCAAACTGATTTTTTGTTGGATTTGGCGTAAAGCATAAACTGATTTGTTTTTTAAATGTTTTCTAAGTAATATTTTTTTAAGAACTACTTAAAAAATTTTTTACCTGTCAAAACTCGCCGGACATTGAGGTAGAGTGATTTTGGCACTACCTAGTATTTTCTAAATATCTGTTCTAAACAGATAAATGTTGTGTAACACCGCTATTTTCCTAAGCATAAAGCCTAAGCCTCCCTATTCTGAACAGAGATTTTCTAGAAGTTCATCTCGCGACGTAAGGCTACATCTTACTTACACTGAGGCGAGTGTGGTGTATAAAAGGCATTTGGAGAGACAATCCCAGATTGCAGGTGGAAGCAATCGTAAATTCTTTTGCTTTTCCACTCACACGTGACACGTGACACTTTTTCTAAAAAATTGTTTTCAAACCTCAGAACAACTAGTTTTTTGTCTACAAAAGATTAAAAAAAGCGACGTTTTTTTTTTTTTTTTTTTACAAATTTTTTGTGGTCGGCTCTGCAAATTTTTTGGTTGGTTATCAAATGATGAAGGATTTTAATTTTGTCTTCTTTGTGTGACGCTTAGAATTGTGATTGGCTGAAAGTTATGTGTACTTCATCCTGATAGGTTGGGCAGGGTGGATTGATATTGATGTTGGAATTTTTTTAAAAAGAACTGTTCTAAACTGTTCTACAAATTAAAAAAATGTTACACCCCGACGGGAGCCTGGAACCACTTTTACCTACAAACCATCTACTCCATTTTTTAATAGTATTATCACACAACGTATTTGCTGCAACTTATTGTAATTTTTTCCAAAAAAAAAAAGAATTATAACTTAAATTTAAAAAAAATAACAACATATAATTGCAATAAAATTATAATAGATCAAGGCCCATATTACGTCAACATAAATAAATTAAAGATTGCAATCTGCGCTCGCTTCCGAGCACAAACCAATTTTTGAATCATTAATGCTTGTCTGTCATAGATTCATTTAAAAAAATCTATTTAAAACCTAAACCTAATAATTTAAACCAAAAAATTATTTAATGTTTAAAATTATAATTAAAATGTACATTCGGTCAGTCGCTTCTTTTCGGAACTATTACTTGCTACCGTTAAATTAGGATAACCAACACTTCAGGGAATATAATAGACGAATAAAAGAATCAAATAATAATAACTGTAAATCCAGCGATTTTTTATGCAGGTTAGCTGCAGATATTTGCACAGGTTGTGGGTCACATCTACAAAAAATACTCACAGGTGCAGGTGGGGGGTGTCAATAGGTATTTATAAAAATTGCAGATTGCAATTTGTCAGGTAAATGTGGAACGCAGGTGCAGGTTGTGTACATCTTCCGAAATTGCTTTTTGATCGGATCTGATTAAAAATTGAAATGACTGCAATATAGTAAGCTTTGCTTTCAAGCGGCGCACGACTCAAACCTAGTGAATTTTGAGCGTTCCATATTCCTAAAAAAAATGTTCTAATTATTTTAAAAGTTTACAAAATGTATCACAGAATACATGAAATTATTATGAAAGTTACAAAGTACTAAGTTACTCAACTATACGACTGAGAAAAACAACATGAAAGAAGAAATTCTCACTGCATTTCATACTGTGAACTGCAGGTGATGCGGATACAAGTCGCTCCTAGGCAAACGAGCAAAAACTTCCGGCTGAATGTGCTCGACGACTAAAAACGCTTGAGCGTCCAGAGCAGCGCTGAAAATGGGGCCGGAGAAGAAAAGGTGGAGGATGACATGGAAGGGAAGAACGCTGATTTGTACCAGCACGTCAAGGACGCTGAAAACTCTGACGCTGACATTTAGCATAGACAATTTGACGCAGGAACAATCTGAGTTGAAGGATTTGAGGCTGAGTATCCGGCGATGGAGGCAGAATCAGCGATGGACGATTCCAAAGCGATTATCTAAGAACTTCAGCAAACCAGAGAAATCGTTGCCAGGCCTCCCAGAAAAGGACAGGAAACGAAGGAGGTGGAAGTGGAGGGTGATATAGTGTCAGTGGCAGCGTTTCAGCGTCCAGCGGACTCTACCATTGAAACGGAGCTTCAAACGAATTGAGCTCTTGAAGGATTAAGGAAAGGAGGCCGAGTAGAAGCGATTGGTGAGCGCAAAGGCAGCGATTTTGACTTCTGAGCAAGAATCAGCGTCTCAGCTAATGACATGATCTGGACAGAAAGACGCTGCATTTGGCACAAGAGCTCTGTGTTCTCGAGCCGACGCAAGCGGCTCGCCTAAAAGAAAACTACAAAACTAGAAAGCGGTTTGAACATTAGAAAATAAGTGATTTTTTTGAGAACTTTTTAATTTAAAAAAAAATCTGATTAAAACATTATTTGAGCGAGAAGAGATTCAAGCGATTTTGTTCAGAGTTTGAGAAATAAAAAACTAAACAAATGTTACGAATCAATGCTAACTGGAACTGTTCTATTCTGAAATGCGTATGATTTGTAAGAAATGTCTTTGATTGGCGTTCTCGTTTTGAATTGGAATTTTCATGTTTTCACTTATTTTGTGTTCTGATTTGAAATGGCGTCTTGGATGAACTTAATTTGAAGAAAATACACAACATCTAAAGATTCCTACAAATTTCCATTAAAGCTTACCAATGCATGACTTTGAAACTATATTTTAGTTTATCAAGAAATCATTTTCAAATTCTTATTCAAAAGAAAGCTGAGCTTTTGAATTAAATAAAAACTTTTTTATTTCGTTTATCTTCAGCATCCGCTCATAGTCAAAAAATGTTCCAAAAAAAATCATATTTTGGATTCCAAAATTTTAAAATTAAAAAATAAATTCAAACCGTTCAAACATAAAATGTGCAAGTAAATTATCATTTAAGAATTTTAAAAATAAATATAAAGTACTGCCAAAACAACAATGAAGGCATTGTAACCTCCGTTTTGTAAATAATGTGCTTTGTATTAAATTATTTCCATTCCCGTTTCAATTTTCCTAAAATTCATTTTATCTTCTTTTAATTTTGTGAAAATACCAAAGCGCAATCAAATAAATTTCAATAAATTAAGAAATAATAAATAATGTAACCCCAATTTTAAAATGTCTTTAAAAAAAAGCGTATTATGGAAGGTTTTGTTTGTGTGAAAAGTGACATTTTTCATGGTGAATCGGATATTGCCGTGCATGGTCGGTCACACCTACCTAGTTTAGAATGGAAATTGTCCTATCAATCTTATTCTGTTCAAGTCAGACACAATCCAGCGCCGCGGTGCGCCGTGGACTCGGCTCAGGTTCCAGTGGTGACCAATTTAACCAATGTAATAATTAGCAGCGAAATTCAAAAGTTTAAAAGGAAGAATCATGAAATTAGAAAAAGGCATACTTTCAATCATGTAATCATTAAATTTCGAAAGAAAAAAAAACTCATTATTTTTGAAGGCTTGCGCAAACAAAAATTATGTAGTTTTCATATTTCAAAAACTAAACTTTATTTTTTTTTTACAATTGAGTAAATTTGTTTGATTGCTGTTATGGAAAAACTAGGAAGAAAAATTATAAAAAAAAAAAGGTGAAAGTATTTTTGCAAAAAGTCATAAAAGCTTTTGAATCTTTTGTTTTAAAAACATATATTGTTGTTGTTATTCTAAATTTTAAAAAAAGTTAAAAAAGCTATAGCGTGGCACCATCTTAACTGTTTTAAATTTGAATTCAGCGGCCTTGTGTCCGAGTTTTTTAGAGCGGGTTTGAACCGAACATAACTTTTTTTCCTTTTACTTAAAATTTAGAAAAGTTCGATTAAATTCTGAGGTAATGGGTTTAGTGAAAGTAGGAGTTAAGGAAATTCTTGTGAGAAAAGTTAGTTAAAAAATAGTGGTTTGTCTTGAAAATTAGCCTGAAGCTTTATTTTCAAAATTAAAAAAAAAAATGGAAAGGAAATCGTATCAGGAGTTTTTTTTTCAGACAGGACTACAACTCTGCTCAAATAACCCAGGGTGCACCATCCAATGCGTTCACGACCCTGCTGAGGTCCCAAGGTCTTGACCGCAGGTCATTAACGGCCAATGTAAATTCACAACAATATCTGTAAAAGGTGGTTGCTCAACCTTTAAAAATTATGTTTTTGAATTTTAAATTTAGAACAAATTTTGAAATTAACCCAAACTTTAGAATTTCATCATTTTCAAATTACGCAAAAGTTGCAACTCTGGTATAATTGTGGGGTTGAAATTGCAGCAACTCTTTTTTAAGCGTTCAAGAGTAGTTTTTGGAAGTTTCGAAAGAAATCGACCACAAGCAACAAAAGACGGTAAAAGTATTTTATGGCTTCCAAATTTATTCCACTTTTTAGTAGAAGGCTTCCATTGACTTCCTGCAGGAAGCCTTCCTAATTAAAGGTTAAAGTTCAAAGTACTTTGGTAATTATAATTTAACAAAAAGTTCTTAATTATAAATTTTGAAAACATAGTTGCCGTCGACTTAGTTTTGTTTTTAATTATTTCCAGTTAATTTTCCCAATGCTTTTGTGATTGTTTGCGACGAATAGCATTATGTTTTATACTGCTTTCAAAAAGTGTAGAAAGAAATAAAGCGTAGAGACACCGAACGTTAAAAAAATCTTTTAAACATTGTTTTAACATCTTATCTTGCAATTATAATTTTTTTAGTATTTTGTGCATGAGTCAGAAAGTGTTGGGTTGTCTTGCTCTCGACTCCTTGTAGTACCCATGTAATGACAGCAAACAATTTCGATGGATTCTTTGAAAATCGTTTTTGAATTGAGGAAAAACATTGTAGTTGTTGTGTTTTCTCCAAGCCAAGCCAATTTAACCAAGCCATAATGTGAGTGAAATAAAATTTGTCGTAGGTTTTCATGTTGAATGATTGAATTGCTAAAGTTTTATGAAAAGCGATTCCTAAATATTGAAAAATATATTCTAGGAATCGCTGATCTACCACAAATGTGCCAAAAGCTCGAGAAAAATCAGCAATTGGGAGTAAAGCTCCAGCAGGGAACGTCATTTTCAAAGCGCTGAATTCAGTCTACTTGACTCAACACTTTTAGGAACGAAATTCAATCGCTGTTAGCATGTTTTGAGTCTGCGACAATTTCCAGCACATACATTTGCTCCAGAAATAACATGGTCCTCCTATTACACAACAAGCGTTCAGATTTTTTTTACGTAAGTTTTCATTTGTCTAAACTCTAAACTCTGGCCGGTGATCTGTGGATGAAAATGCTCAGCTTCTGTACTTGGTAGATGGGAGCTATAGCGGAAGCGATTTGGTTTTTATAAGAATGTGAGCGCTTGTCCTTGAAATGAATTGAAATCGCTGATCGCTTCCTGCTTGGAACCTATCGACTACGTCTGTGGGAACTGCGGAAGCCTCAAAGAGGGCAAATCGCTGAGGAAAGCGGCCAATACCTTATTTCCCTTACGTCGTCGAGTACTACTGAAAACCTTTTGGGGTAAAATGGCCACATTTTTTAAATTAAAGAAATCCGGATGTTCTAAATTTTAAGAAATATTCCTGTTCCATTTTAATTGTCAAGCTCGTTAACTAATTAGATTTAAATTATATTATACTTTTATATGAAATTTAATAATTAAGCATTACTTAAAGTTTAACTGCAATCTAAACTACATATTGGAAACTAAAGAACTAAGCAAACATCCTAACTCAATTGCATTGAAAACTTTTTATGTCGTTTCTGTTTGAACATGACTTCTCTTTAGAACAGCATGATTCGGAAGGCGTTGTTTAAAAATCCAATTTTAAAGGGAGGGGTCGAAATATTTTACACGTACGCATATCCTGTGCTGTTCTGTTTCTATCCTAACACGATACATATCCTGTTATCGTGTCCATTTCCTATCCTGACCATCCTACCCCGTGTTATCTTTTCCTATCTTTAACACAACGGCCTTGTTTCAAAATATCTGTTTTTTTTTTAAACAAAACCAAAATTGGAAAAACTTGTTGAATTTGATTTTTAAATTTTGTGGGGTTTTATAGGGAACAATCACAATTAAGTTAGTTACATTTTTATGATACTTTCGCCTGTAAACTTTCTACAAAACAGTGTTTAATAAACAACCTAAGCTTTTTAAAACGCCAAAAAACGCTAAATAAACATTTTTAAATTAGTTTTTTGTTTTCTAAATAACCTCCAAATTAAAAAATTATATGTGGCATTGAAAACCTGGGTAAACCTTGGGTTTGTTTTCTAGTAACCCTAAGCGGAGTTGAAGTAGACAACTTTTTTAACATTTAAATTTTTTTAAAACAACACTAATCGTACAAAACTTTAAGATGAGCTGATCGCTGTATAGTAGAAATCGCTGCTGGAGAAGCGTTCGCTGCCCCGCTAAGTAGCCATAGGAAGTGGCTGGAATCCATATGACTTGTTGCGCAAAGTTGGAAGTTTTTGTGAGGCAGCATGTCGTCTCTAGGGAAAGCACAAAAGGCTTCAGCTTCTGCATAATTCCTCTAGTTTTTCTAAATTTTAGAAAAAGTTTGTTCCAACCCTTTCTAAAAAAAAAAGTCTAAATGTCTAAAAGTTCTAATTATCTTGTTCTAAATTCCCGGGGGCGAGAACAATAAACTTGTGTTGTGACACGAAAATTTGTATTTGTATGAAAACTAGATCCACTAATTTTGTTTTTAGAATTGGGTGCATGGTTTGAATGCTGTTATTGAGAAGCTAGGAAGAAAAGAGAATTATTGATACGCAATGAGTAAAATGAGGCAGTTCATTGCAACTTTTCGAGTGAATTGAGCAAAGAATCTATTGAGCATTCTCATACTAGTTTCCAAATTGTCTATTTGTCCAAATATTTGTCTATTTCCAAATTTTTAAGAACGGTTTTGAACTCAACTCAACTTTCTTTTTTTACTTAAAATTTAAAAATACGTGGGAAACAAAACATCGGCACTGCTACGCGTGGTTAACCTTAAATAACCTGCTTTGCAGACTTTTTGTGCTTACTTTCCAACATTATTTTGTGACTGGACGCGGCGAACTGCCTAAACTTTTTTCTTCTTACCAGTGTTATTTTTTAAACGTTCGTTTAAGCACCTTCTAAAAAGTTTAGTACACGGTAAAAAGTTTGAAAATGAAGCACTTTTTTTACTTTATATAAAAGAACATCTTATTACGCAATATAGCAAGCTTTTCATAATTTATTCGTGAGTAGAAAATTTATGATTCCTTGTTAAGGGCCCAAAGTGGTCAGGAACATTTTTCTTGTGTTTTTCAATCTTGGGACAAAATGTAATGTTTTGAATTGCTGTTCTTGATTTGCTCAATTTTGCAAAGACCGCCCTCCAAGGGCACGTGAACAGGCATTTTCTAGAATTCCACAATTTTCTAAGGCACAATAAGATCTGTTCTGAACAGAGCATTTTCTAAATCACAAGCCTCCAGTTACTGAACAGAAACTTTCTAAATTTCTAGCCACCCTGTTCTGAATACGTATTTCTTAGAATTAGAGCTAATTTTTTCACTGCGGGCGGAGAAAGGTGTGTAGAAGACATTTGGAAGAGAAAATTGCAAATTGCAGGTGAAAGTAGTGGTAACTCAAAATGCAAAAAAAATTCATACAAGAAAATGATAAGTTGTTTTTGCCAACATAGCTCACGTCAGATCTTGCTTTTGTTGATACTCGGTAGTTGGTTTGTTTTTGTTTGTTTGTAATTGCTTGACAGTTTTTCAATTGTTTTTTTGTTGTTTTTTTTGCAAAAATCAGCTGTCATTGGTCAAAATTTGGTCAAAATCAACAAATAATCTGACTTAATTCATATTGTGTACATGTCTTAAAATTAAAACTTGAGTGGAACGATTCAAGTGATTCCAAAAAAAAAAGCTTTTAAAACGAAAGACCGGATTTGGTAATACTTTTTTTTAAAGTATATAACAAACAACAACAATATCTGTAAAAGGCGGTCGACCATAATTTTCAAATATTGTTTTTGAATTTCAAATTTGATTTTCAATAACCCAAATTTCATAATTTCATCATGTTCAAATTACTCAAAATTATGAACTAAATAACTTCAACTGAAGCATTTTTGTAAGATTGAAATTGCAAGTGATTTTTTTTGATGCTGGTGAAAGCCAAAAAAACTTTTTGTTTAAAGTGTTCAAGAGTAGTTTTCGGTAAGAAATCGGTCACAAGCAACAAAAGACAGTGAAAATATTTTACGCTTCCTCATATGTTTCACTTTTTAGTAGGAGGCTTCCTGATAAAAGGTTAAAGTTCAAAGTATTTTGGTAATTTTAATTAAAAAAAAAGTTGTTAATTAAAAACTTAGAAGACATAGTAGCGACAGAATTGACGATGTTTTTGTGACTGGTTGCGACGAATAGCATTATAAGGTTTTATGCTGCTTTCAGAAATCGTAGAAAGAGAGAAAGCAAAGAGATTTCAAATGTTAGCATTTCTTTAAACATTGTTTTAACATATTATTTTGCAATTGTAATATTTGTCAGAATGTGTTGGGTTTTCTTGCTCTTGACTTCTTGTAGTACCCATTTAGTGACAGGGAACAATTTCGTTGCATTTCTCAAAAGTAAGTTCAAAAAAACTAAAATGTGGGTGAAATAAAGTTTTTCATGTTGAATTTACGAATTGCTAAAGTTTCATTTCAAGCGATTCCGAGACATTGAAAAATTTATTCTAGGAATCGCTGATCCACCACACATTTGCCAAACGCTCAAGAAAAATCAGCGATTGGGAGTAGAGCTCCAGCAGGGTACCCCATTTCCAAAGCGCTGAATTCACACTTGACACAGAGATTAGAAACAAAATTCAATCTCTGCTACCATACTTTGAGTCTGCGACAGTCTCCAACACATCCATTTGCTCCAGGATTAACATGACCCCATTTAACAAAAAGTTTTCAGAAGTGTATTTTAGATTCTGTTTTAAAAAACTTAAAGTTTAAATTTTTTAAACTCCAAACTCTAGCCGGTGATTTTGGAAATGATGGAGGAAATGCTTACGCTCTTGGTAGAAGGACCTGGAGCGGAAGCAATTTATTTTTTTAAGGAAATGTGAACGCTTGGGCGGCAGGAAGTGAGTTAAAAGCGCTGATCGCTTCCCTGCTTGGAACCGGTCGACCAGTCTTTGGGAACTGCGGAAGTCTCAAAGAGCACAAATTGCTGAGGAAAGCTCCCAATACGTCGTTTCCCGTACGACGTCGAGTTCGATTGAAACAGTTTTGGTGAGATGGCCACACTTTTTAAATTATAAAAACCGGTTGTTCTAAAATAAAAAAGTGTTGTTCTTTTTCTCATGGTGTCCTGACGATTGGTAAGTTGAGCTTACATTTCTAATGTCAATAAAAGGAAAGCATTCGCTGCAGCGATATGCAGGTAAATTTTTTCCTTTATTTTCAAGCGCTGGAAAGTAGCTGAAAGTAATGAGAGAATGTTCAAGCGTTTTTTTAAACGTGCATTTTCACAGTTGTTGTTCTAAAAACTTAGATATTATAATTCGAATTCAAATTGCTTACATTATACCATGAAATGATGGAAGTGACGTGATTTGAATGCTCAATAAGTGATTTTTCCAAACAATTTTGGAATTCTAAAATTTTGGATGTGAATGCAAGCCAAACAAGACCGTCCAAAATTTTCCAATTCATTCTTCCGAAAGCCCTAATCAAGGTTCTTGGCAACCATTTGATAGTTTGGTTGCCAAGGACCGTATTGGTTGTTTTGGTCGACAAAATTCGTAACGTAATTTGTTAGCATTGTTGCCAAGAACCTTGGTCTAACTATTCGAGGATTGAATTGAGCAACAATTTTTCTAGCTTTTTTTAGAGTGGCTTTAGAAATGTATAAGTTAAAAAGTTAAAAAAAATCACAGATCTCTCCAGATCTACAGGACAACAGTGTTGTAAAGAAAAATTTAATTCCCAATTTTATGGAGTCATAATTTAAAAAAACATGTACAAAATGTGAAAATGTTTAAGCAATTTTTTTCTATCGTAATGAAAATGCGTTTTTTTTTATGAATATGAAGAATAATATAACTGGAAATTGACGCTTCTTACTGTACCTGTAATTGAATTAAAAAAAACCTTATTTGAATGTAAAAAAAAATGCAAATTCACTTCATTTTTAAAACTTTGAAATTAAAAAAAAACACTCAAACACAAGGAAATGGGATCAAACTGCTTCAATTTAAAATTTATTTGTCGGGCCATAGTTTATTTTTCAGATTGACGTGGCTTGTAAATAAATTTATTTAATCGGCGTGTTAATCGTTGAATATCAATATAATATTCTTTTTTAAACTTAAAATTGAAAATGCGCTAATCTTGATAAACTAGGATTACTTTCTGACATTACGAGTGAATTTCGAAAAGGCACAATTTGGCTGCGCACGACTCATTCAATTATTACGCTAATCACAAAACTTTTATTTAAAGCAAGGCATTCTTTTTGTTGTAAGTTTTGAATTTTTTTGAACCGAAATTAAAAAATTGTTGTGTTATGTTCAAGTATTGTATTTAAACTAACTTTAAAATTAACTTAAATTTAAGTTATGCGGTTTGGGATTGACCCGAAATTTGTAATCCCGATACACTGGGATCTAAACAGTTGATACGCTAGCCGTTATCCTAAACTTTACTTTTAAGCGGCGAACTATTCAAAACTATAAGAATTTGCGTAATGGTCTGCCTTAAAGTTAAAATTTTAAAATTTACTGTAAGTATAAAAATTTAACTAGACATAATGCTTCTTACTGTACCCTGTAATTTAAAACTGTACCCTGTGTATTTAATTTTTGTTTGCGGAAAACCATATTTGAACGTCAAAAAAAGACAAGTGAACATCCTAGCGGTATTTAAAAATTAAAAAAAAGCTTTCAAATATTTATTTAACGTTTTTTTTCACTTTAATAAGTTGAAAACAAAAAAAAACAATTCACAGGAAACCTATTTTTTTTGTTAAGTGCATTAAAAAAAGAAGGTATAATCTGGAAAAGCTATTTAAAAAAAACTATTTAAAAATTTTGTTTAAAAAAATAGTACTTTTTCATGATTTTTTTATTGCCTTAAAAATTCATTTTGCCTGTATTTTGAAGAGCGGCGACTTAATTGCAATTATAATTTCTTATATTAATTATTATTATTACTTCCTTATTAAAAAAAATTAAAGTCCAAAATTAATCACATTCTGACCAACTAAGCAAACTGGAAATATTTTAAGAAATGGAGCGTGAAGTTTTATTAGTTGATTTCAATGGCGGTATAGTTTGAAAAAAAATGAGTCCAGTTAATTGGAACTAAATTATAATTGAAGCAGCAGTTAACAAACTAAGGATTTATGAAAGATTCTATTAGTATAAATCGGCAAATGTAATTAAGTAGATCAAATACAGGTCTGTAAAGCAAACGATGAAAAGGAACAATTAACTTAAATCACATCATAATTGCCAACTTAATTATTTAATTACTCGTTTAAGTTACCTTGTTCATCTTGTTAATCGCACAGCAAATCACGGCGTCGTACATAGCTCTCGCAGTTCCCTCCTTCTAGGTTCACGTTTGTTGGAAAGTTTTTTAAATTTAATTTTTTTTTAAGAAATGTGGAAAATAGAATTTGAAAAAGTTTATAAAAAGAAAACTTTTGTTTTTCTAAAATTGACTTTTTAAAATTTGAAAACAACATCTTCCACAGTGCAATGTCAAGCTGCATTTCCATTTTCCATCGTTTGCGTAATTTTTTATGTTGCTCTACCCAATTCGTTTTTTTTAAATTTATAACTTTTCAAATTTCCAGTCAATGATTGTAAGGAATAATTGCGGATACTTAAATTTGACAACTAATTGTTTCTCACCGTGCTTTGAAAAAGTTGTTTTGAATTTTTAAAAAACTTATTTTAAAAACCGCTTATGGAGTAGTAGGAAATTTCCCCATTTGCGGCAGAGCGGCGAGTTGAACTCGCCTGGCGACGGCGGTTGAAGTGGTGCTAGGAGCGTCGTGCGGAGATTGAAACACTCCACCGTGGCGAGGATGACAAAAGGTCGTGACAATAATTGAGCACCGTGTCACATTATTGACCTTTAATGGCTGACACGGCAAGGGAATGAGGGCCGTACGGCGTCGAGCACGGTGTCGCGGATCAACAGCTAACAGGAACAACGGTGATTTTCAATTTAGCGGCGCACTTGGCGGGTTTTTTTAAAGAAATGAAATGAAAGAAGCGACGATGCCGCCTGGTACAAATTTTAAGAAAACCGGGGTGGAGTTGAATGTTTAAAGGTTTCTTGCGGCTTTTTGCGGTTGTCTGTGTTTTGTTCTAAATTTGCATTTTTAGATTTTGTTATTTTAAATTTCCAAATCTTGTTCTGCATTACCCGTGGCGAGGTTGAGAAGCACGTGACCCTGCTGCTCACCGCCGCGGTGGCACTCGAACTTGCTGTTTGTGCGAAAGGTGGCATTTTATTTGACACAGTGTTAAACAATCGGATATTGCCGAAAATGACCACACCCAAGTAATGCAGTGTGGACATTCTCTCCTCATTCCTTTTCTGTAAGGCGGATTTCTTTTCAAATGAACCCAAGGTTCGCCGCCGCGGTGCGCAACGACCCTGTTCCAGTCTCAATAACTTATTGCCAAAAGTAGGGGCAAAATCCAAAAGGACGTTAGAACCTTTTCTAAAAAAAATTGTTACAAAATTTAGAAGAAATGATTGTGGTCCTTTTCTAAAAACATGATAGACAAGGTACCTCTTCTTAAGATTACGGTAGTCGGGTTTAGTTTTTGTTTGTTTTTTTAAATGACAATGTTTGAATATTTTGAAAATCAACGTTGCAATTGGTCGAATGCTGTAGTACTGTGAAAGAGAGTATAAACGTAATTTTGAAATTAGGAGCTGTAGGCTGTTCTTTTTCTTTTGGCAAAAAAAAAGTTTATTTCAAACTAGACTAATTACTCTTAGTAACAGCAACGAAGTTAAAAACCGCTGACCTTAGTCAAATTGTTCCGCGAGGTTCATTAAAACAGGTATGTTAGTACGTAATTAAGTCATTTAATTTGAAAATCGAGATGAAAAATGCAACTGTCGTAATTTACGAAGTCTAGTTTCAAGATGTAAAATGATTCCTGTCATAGGAGTGTTTAAAAAATGATGCTAAAAAAAACAATGTATGTACGAGAAGACATTGCCAAAGTTACAATTTTTTTCACTTTTTTTCGTTGGTAACGTCCTGTTCTAAGCTTGAATTTAAGTGTCTGAAGTGTTTGAAGTGTTTTGAACAGAACATATTTTTTTTTCATTTTTAATTTTTAAATTGTATAATTGTGAGGTGATAGATTTAATGAAAAGAGAAATTAAGATAATTCTTTATGCTAAGCACTCCCTTATTTTGAGTCTCATTGAGGAGTAGCTCCAGGACTCCCACTTCAATCCACTAGCTGTTTTACCAACGGCTCGAGGATCGACGATCTGGATTCTGGATGCGCTTACTTAATCCAATCTCCTTTCTGCGTTAACCGCGGAGAGAAAATTTCCTTGGGAAGACTCATGACTGTATTCCGGGCGGAGGTTACAGTGTTGCTAAATGCGACAATATTGCTCCATTCACACCCTGAAGTGCTGCGAATGCAAATACCAAAGTGTATTACAATCCCTACTTAGCACCTCAAGGCAGACAAAGCTACTCCGGAAATGTTTCGATGCCTTAAACAAATTAGCAACAACTCGACGAGTAACGGTCCTCTGGATACCCGCGCACAGCGGGTACGATTGTGTATTGAAGAAAACGAACGTGTCGATAAGCACGCTAAACTACGATTCATTGGACCGGAGCCAGTTGTACCTGTTTCTACACGTATAGTCCACTCTAATATCCACAAGTGTGGCATAGAGCGCCACTTGAAGCGCTGGCGTAGTTGATTGGACTGTACGAACACAAAAACATTACTGAAAAAGTTCAGTAAGAAAGTGGC
>JAQFYP010000690.1:0-20452 GCA_034694865.1 Bilobella braunerae | reverse complement strand
ATTGTTCTACAAACTACAATTAACCTATTCTACAAACTACATCTACTATTTACACAACTAAATTCTGGTTTGGTATCCTAATTAAATAATATTTATTTACATTTATGTACATTATTTACATTTCCTTACAAATCGTTGCCATTTGGCTTTGGCCATCGTTTCTCTTCGCATGAGGATCACCCTCCTCAGGCTGCAAGAGGCCGTTAACGTAATATAAACGGTCTCAGATGGATACATGTATGCAAATGAGGGTAGTCTTCCACATTTTGACAGACTAAAACAATATAAAATTCAGCTAAAGACAAATTTATGTAACAAATGTACTTTCAACTCTATCTTGTCTAGAAAGCGTCTAACCTAAAGCACAAACTCTGAGGACACTTGACGATGTACGGACGTAGCTTTTGCCTCGTAACCGTAGGTGACCTTATGCAAATTAGAGTAGTCTTCTCAAAGACTGTTGGGAAACCCATCAGCTAATTTCCATATCCTCTCTCTGTGTATGCCTAGTTCACGGAGATGCGGGCATACAAAAGGTCAGAGGCAAGGTAATTCATTGAGGACAAAGACAACAACAAAGACATTTTTGTACCTGATTGGGAGATTTGAACCCCCGATCTCATGCTGGCTAGTGAAGAGAGACAGACGCTCTGACCACTACCGCCAACTCAATGATAGTCTGTGTATGCCTAGTTCACGGAGATACGGGCATACACAAGGTCGGAAGCAAGGTAGTTTAAGGGAAAAAAACCAACAGCACAGAGTTTTTGTGGCTGATTGGGGGATTTGAACTTCTCAATCTGTTTAGTGGAGAGAGACAGAAGCTCTAAACCACTAGGCCAACACAGCCAAGTTCTTGAATGGAGGTCATTTTTCATGTTTACATAGAATGAAATCGTTTACCTTGACCACCAAAGGGGTCAATATAAATTGTCTCTTAAACTATAGGTGAATTTGACATTGGGATCTACTTCAGTATACAAACGCTAAAAACTAAATCTATTAAGTATTTAGAAAATTTTACGTAGTTTGATACAAGTGCAAAAGCTGATGAAAGATTTGTTTTCACTCAAGTGTTGCGAAGAAGAGGTGATTCGAATCGTTCATTTTTTCAATTCTGTCCTAGCCCGATTGTTTAGAAACGCTCTGTACAAAAATCCGTGCTCTAAATTCATTAAATTTTGACTTTTGGGAAATGTGGTCAAGTTTTGATGTAAGCTTCAATGGAGTTCCGCAGTTTCGTCACTGAGGAGCAGAATGCCAAGGTTGCTGGACCGCTGGAAAACATCCGGTCCTTTTACCAGCTTCGTCAGGAGCAGAACCACCGTTTAAGGAGCTCTTGATTGGTCAAACAAAAAGTGCGCATCAGCCAATCTCTGCCCGGTGAAGAGACAAGATCTTTCTGTGTTTTCTTGGATTGCGGTGACCCAAAGGGTGGCACAGCACACAGGCCTCTTACTAATTAACAAGCCAATTGAGATGGTCTTTAGTTAAGGAGTCAAATTCCATCCAGAATTTAATTACTGAACCTATTGGGTTCGTTCAGCTACACCAATCTCTGCGCAAAAATATTTTTATTTTCTATTAAATTTTTATCATTCCGCTAAAAATAAAATAGTGTACTAAGTGTAATGAATTTAAGTACGTCAATCTCTACACAAAACAATTTAAAACTTGAGTCAAATTCCGTCCAGAATAAATTACTTAACCTATTGTGTTAAACCAACTACAACAATTTCTGCGCAAAATTATTTTTAATCTTGTTAACTTTTAATCGAATTCTGCTAAAAGTAAAATAGTGTAACAAATGTAATGAATTCAAGTACGTCAATCTCTACACAAAACAATACAAAACTTGTCACCAATCAACGTCTACGACTTTGATCTATTTCCAACACAAGCAACCCGTCAAAAAACAATTTGTTTTAAGTTTGGAAAGCAAAAGCTTGAACAAAAATTGTGTTTTAAAAATTACTGTGTGCCAGAGCTACGCTTGAAAAGCAATTCCACCTTGATCATCAAACAAGAACAAGTCCTGTTCAAACAGAAATTTAGAACAACGTTTAGGTTCAAGTTGAATTCTTTCAAACTTATCCATAAATCTCTACTCTCACCCACAAGACCCACAATTTTCCTACTTTTGTGAATCATACGTATAGAGAAGTTATCCATATTGGCAATGAAAATGTGAATATTTTCCATGATTATGTCACTCGGCGTAGTAAATGCTGATTCTAAATTATATGCATTGTTTTAAATCTCCTCTCTTCCAGTGCCAGCGAAAGATATCAGCGACTTTGACGCATGCCTACTGAGATTAGCATTTTCAGGGATTATTGTGACTGAACTAATTAACAGGGCAACTCATTCGGCCCTTACTTAAAAACGGAGTCAAATATCATCCAAAATAAATTCCTGGACCTAGCGTAACAAATGCACTAAATTAAACTACGTCAATCTCTACACAAAAGCAATTTAAAATTCTGCTAGAAACAAACTAGCGTACTAAATGTGGGGAATTCAATACGTCCATCTATCTAGTCGTCTAACCTAAAACACAAACTCCGAGGACACCAACTTGATACGATGCACGGACGTAGCTTTCGCCTCGTAACCGTAGGTGACCCTACGCAAATGAGAGTAGTCTTCTTAAAGACTGTTGGGAAACCTATCGGCTAGTTTTCATATCCACTGTCTGTGTATGCCTAGTTTACGGAGATACGGGAATACACAAGGTCGGAAGCAAGGTAGTTCCTTTAAGGGAAAAAACCAACATCAAAGACATTTTTTTGGTTGATTGTTGGATTTGAATTCCTGTTCTCAACCTGTCTAGTAGAGAGAGAGAAGCTCTAAACCACAACGCCAACACAGCGAAGTTCTTTAATGGAGGTCATTTTTTCATAGAATAAAATCGTTGACCTAGACCACCAAAGAGGTCACTTGAGTTCAAACAAAAACAAATTAGAAATGGGCCGGATCTCAATGAAGTCATATCTGAAAACAGACTTGAAATATGTTGAGTAGTTCCATATTGGAGCTATATTCTTCGTGAATGGCTTCAAAGTCTATAAAATCATAATTTAACTTGAGTTCCTTGTTCAAAAATATAAATTTTCTATTGAAACATTGGTGATTTTGGGATTGGAATCTAGTTCAGGCGCGACAAGCTTAAAACTAAATTTATTTAATTTTTTGAACATTTAGTTTGTTAACGGTGCAAAAGTATATGAAACAAACGTTGAGCATTCGAAGCGTTCAATTTTCAATTCTGTTTTAGCCCGATTGTTTAAAAACGCGCTGTACAAAAATCCGTGCTATACATTAATTAAATTATGACTTTTGGCAAATAAGGTCGAGTCTTGGTGGAAGCTTCCGTGGAGTTCCACAGTTTCTTTACTGTGAGGAGCAGAATGCCAAGGTTGATTAACTGCTGGAAAACATCCGGTCCTTTTACGAGCTTTGTCAGGAGCAGAACCACCGCTTTAGGAGCTCTTGATTGGTCTAACATAAAGTGCGCATCAGCCAATCTCTGCCCGGCGAAGAGACAAGACCAATTAATGAAGAATTAGCATCTTTCTGTATTTTCTTGAATTGCCGTGACCCGAAGGGTGACACAGACCTCTGACTAATTGACAAGCCAACTGAGATGGTCCTTAGTTAAGGAGTCAAATTCCATCCAGAATGGAAGAACCACCCAGAACCTATTGGGTTCATTCAGCTACACCAATCTCTGCGCAAAAATATTTTTATTTTTTATTAAATTTTCATCAAATTCCGCTAAAAATAAAATAGTGTACCAAGTGTAATGAATTTAAGTACGTCAATCTCTACACCAAAACAATTTAAATCTTGAGTCAAATTCCATCCAGAATAAATTACTTAACCTATTGTGTTAAACCCAACTACAACAATTTCTGCGCAAAATTTATTTTTAATCTTGTTAACCTTTAACAAAAGCAATTCAAAACTTGTCACCTATCAACGTCTACGACTTTGATCTATTTCCAACAAAAGCAACTTCGTCAAAATACATAATCATTTTTTAAGTTTTGAAAGCAAAAGCTTAAACAAAGACTTTGTTTAATTACTGTATGCCAGAGCTACGCTTGACAAGCAATTCCACCTTGATCCCCAAACAAGGACAAGTCCTGTTCAAACAGAAATTTAGAACAACGTTTAGCTTCAAGTTGAATTCTTTCAAACTTATCCATAAATCTCTACTCTCACCCACAAGACCCACTATATTTCTTTTGTGAATCATAGGTATCGAGGAGTTATCACTATCGGCAATGAAAATTTGCCTCTTTCCCACGATTATGTCACTTGGCTTAGCAAATCCTGATTCTAAATTGTAGGCATTGTTTTAATTCTCCTCTCTTCCAGTGCCAGCGAAAAATTTCAGCAATTTTGGCTCATGCCTAATGCAAAATTTGAAAAATTAACAATTTTGAAATTTCAACTTTTATAGCTCATTTTATAGTTCAACACATGAAAAAATTTGCAACGATTAGTAGCGTTTCAGCGTTTCAATAGAAACGCCATTCCCCTGGAACATTTAACCTGAAATTTACATTTTCAGCAATTATTGTGAGTGAACTAATTAACTGGGCAACTCACACGGCCCTTACTTAAAGATGGAGTCAAATTTCATCCAAAATAAGTTGCTGGACCTAGTGTAACAAATGCAATCAATTCAAGTACACATTTCTCTACACGAAAACAAATAAAATTCTGCTAAAAACAGAATACACACAAGGTCAGATGCAAAGGAGTTCCTTTAAGAGAAAAAACTAATAGCAAAGACTTTTTTGTGGCTGATCGGGCGATTTGAACCTCTGCTCTCAAGCTAGCTAGTGGAGAGAGACAGAAGCTCTAAATAACTAGGCTAAAGTTTTTTCATGAAGGTCATTTTTCATGTTGCCATAAAATTAAAACATTGAACTTGAAACAATACCATTTTTGTTTGTTTGTTTTAATCTAAATAGCTGCTATACTTATGCCTTTATTCTAGTTCATTTTTTTAACATTAGTTTCTCAACTGTGCAAAATTCTATAAAACACATGTTTTCACTCAAGCGTGAGACTTCGAAGCGTTCAATTTTCAGTTCTGTCTTAGCCCGATTGTTTTGAAACGCTCTGTACAAAAATCCGTGCTCTACATTCATTAAATTATGGAAAATGAAGTCAAGTCTTGGTGGAAGCTTCCTTGGAGTTTCGCCGTTTCTCCACTGAGGAGCAAAATGCCAAGGTTGATTAACTGCTAGAAAACATCCTGTCCTTTTACCAGCTTCGTCAGGAGCAGAAACACCAGCTTAGAAGCTCTGGTAGCTGGCCATAATTCCTAAAATAAAAATCTCGAAAAAAAAATTTCGAAATTTTTTTTTTCGAAAATAAGAATCCCTACACGTTAATAATCTCGACACATTAAAAATCCCAAAATAAAAATCCCTACACGTTAACAATCTCGACACTTAAAAAACCTCTAAAATAATCTGGTTAAAAAATTACAAGGGTTCAAAGGTCAACAATTTTATTTTGTTTTGAAGGTTCGGTTTTAAACGTTAGGTTTAGGTTTTAAACGTTAGGTTTATGTTCTAAGGTCCAACAATTTTATTTTATTTTGAAGGTTCGGTTTTAAACGTTAGGTAGGTTTTAAACGTTAGGTTTAGGTTTTAAAGTTCAACAAATTTATTTTATTTTGAAGGTTCGGTTTTAAACGTTAGGTTTAGGTTTTAAACGTTAGGTTTAGGTTTTAAAGTGTGTTGTAAGCGAAAACACAAAGGACATTAGCGGGCCAAAATATGCTGATTTCGCTTGCGTAAGCGAGCGGAAACTGAATTTATTTGCTCGTTTTAGTTAATTGGTTTTGACTTCGACCCCTTTTAACGTTTGACCAGGTTTTTTTTTTATATTTTGAACATACTTTTAATTTTAGAGGTTTGTCGAGATTATTACCGTGTAAGAATTTTTTTTAGGGATTATGGCATGGACCCGAAGCTCTTGATTGATCCACCATAAAGTGCACATGAGCCAATCTCTACACGGCGAAGAAACAAGACCAATTAATGAAGAATTAGCAGCTTTCTGTGTTTTTTGGGTTCCGGTGGCCTGATGCGTGACACAAGCTTCTGACTAATTGACAAGCCAATTGAGATGGTCCTTAGTTAAGGAGTCAAATTCCATCCAGAATAAATTACTGAACCTATTGGGTTCATTCAGCTTCACCAATCTCTGCGCAAAAATATTTTTATTTTTTATTAACTTTTCATCAAATTCCGCTAAAAATAAAATAGTGTAAAAAAATGTAATGAATTCCAGTCCGTCAATCTCTACACAAAAACAAATTAAAACTTGAGTCAAATTCCGTCCGGAATAAATTACTGATCCAACTGTATTAAACTCAACTACAACAATCCCTGCACAAAAACATTTTAAATTTTGATTAATTTTAATCAATTTTTGCTAAAAATAAAATAGGGTAACAAAAGTAATGAATTCAAGTACGTCTACACGAAAACAAATTAAAACTTTCCGAACCAAACGGCTCAGAAGAATGTCTGCAAATAAAGCGGACCGCATGTAGCCTATAAGAACAAATTTACCTTGATCGTTCAAATCGCTGACTCGCTGGGAACGTGCCTTCGATTCCGACCATTCCAGTAACATTTTGCCTGCTGCAATGGCCTCTCATAATCTCATAATCGAGTTTTCGTCTTCCAAAGCAGTAGGTGTTGAATCAGGCAGACAAACATCGATTAAAAATTTCCTTCAGCGATCCCAAGAACTTTTTTTTTAAATTCAAATCTTGACAAAAGATTAAACGCTTAAATCGCTGCTCGGTAAATTAATATTTGATTGTTTAAAGAATCGGCAATTGTTTTTAGAAATTAGAATAAGGCGATTCCAGCGATGCATGAGTGCTGCGCAATTCTTGAATGGAGTAAACACAGTTGACCCAGCAGTGCATACAGTATTCTATAACGAGGATTTTTGCCGCAGATTCGGCACTTTTTGACAACGGCGTGCAATTCCTCCATGTATACGCTGTTTTTCTTTAATTACACCTTATTAATAATTAAACGTTAATTGACTAATGTACTAATAAAGTATTAATTGACAAATTGAAAACGTTTTTAATTTGGCATTTGGAGCACTTCAGCTAAGCTATAAGTTGCACACTGTTGCACATCAGATGTGGAATGCATTTTGAGGTATGGCAAATTCGGCGTGTACAAAACGATTACTGCACAAACACCGATTTTTTCAAGGTCGACGAAGAAGGAGAAACTTGAAAGATGATTTGAACGGAACTGTGCGGTGGGGCGTACGGTGGCTCTCTTGATCTACCTTACTATAAACATGCAAAAAGGCTCACATTTGCATTGCATAGACACAATTTAGATATTTTCTAAAAAAAAAATCAACTAATTTAAAAAATCTAGAACAACAACAATAACAAACCAAATTTGTCCCTTTTAAAATGAACTTTGCTTAAAATGAAGCAAATGATGCCTAACCTAACCCTAACCTAAACAAAAAATTAGTTTCCATGAGTATACAACTCGCAGAATTCTCGTGACCTTTCATAATATAATACATATAGGAAAAGGAAAAGTCACGTTATTTGCCATTCCAGCAGCACGGATGGTCAACATGAAAGGAAGGGTAGGGATGTGGCAGGGATTAGGACTCATTAGCATAGATGTTTTCATCAAGCGGACACAACGGACTATCCGTAACATTCCGCTGTTTTACGGGCCTAGTCTACAAAGGAAGACACCAACCTGACATGAGGTGATCTGTTCAAGTTTTTATATAATATCACAAAACCCTCCATAATTCCACACGGCGTTGAAATTAAAGTTGTATTATTTCTCGAATCTGCAACTACCAAAATTTGCCTAAGATTCAAATTAAACTACAATTCAAATTATATTATAATTAAAACTTAAACGCAATTAAAATTTAGTTGATAATTAAACCAATTTCATATTAACCCTAATCACGATATTTCATTTACTTTCGAAATTTTGAAATCCTCACATTTCCTACTCAACGCCAAATTTTCAGTTTTTCTTAAATTTCGAAAATCATGTTCTAAAAAATCCGAGCAGACGCTATCAGCAGCGATTTCAGCGCTATTGCGTGACCGTCTCGAAAAAGGCAAAAAGTAGGTTAGGCTTATCCTGCACTGGAGCTGGATTTAGCCCAAAAACCAAATGCATGTCCATTTGTAAATTTCCAGCGATTCCCAGACCGGTCGTTTTAGATGGCTTAACACTAATGAATGCTTCGTGCCCATTTTCTGTACATTTGGGGACTGAGGATTTTTGACGCAAATTTAGCGCTCAAGGACTTCGGCGCACAGCTCATTTGCAAAAAATTGTTCTAAATATTTTACAATCAATTTTTTTTTAATGATGAGAACCTGCTTCTGCCGTTGTTTTTTAATCTTCCAATAGTTTTGAATCTCGAAAACAATTTAGTTTGACTAGAATTGGATCAGCGCTTCGCAATTATTGGCCGTGAACAAAATGGTAGTGGAAGTGAAGTTGAAGCATGTAGCAGTTAGTTTGAGAGCAGCACAAATTGATGCTAATTGCAAATCGCTGAATCACTGGAAACAAGGTTTTTTATCCTGATGATGCCATGACCGTCATCCACTGATATTTTGCCTGTAGCGATGGGGCTCATAATCGGTAAGTTTTTGTTTTTTAAACAATTAAACAACCATCTAAACGGGTTCCGGCAGGCAAACAGCGTGATTTCTAGTTTCAGCGATCGAGAGTTCAGCGATTTATACAACGATCCAACACCGGTTCCAATCGCAACACAATTTTTTTTTAATTTCAATTTTTCAAAGACAAAGACCTGAAACAAAGGTTTAATTTCACCTGAGAAAACCTTGCAGAATTACAGACGGCGCTGAAATTGAGAATTAAATTATTCTTCAAAATCTGAAATATAACAACTGATCCATCCACTAAAATTCAAATAGAACAAAAAAAATTGAATTAAGTTGTAATTAAACAATAACTAAAAACGATGTAATTATCATATGACACATGGAAATAATGCATGCAAATTTTTACTAATAAAGTGATTTAATTTATGGGAAAAATGCCGTTTCGACGTCGAATCTTTTTTCCCAATTTTTATTAAGTTTCCAAACTTTAAAAATAAAATTTTGAAAAATTGATTGAGTTTATTTATTACTCTACATTAATACATACATTATTCTTATTTCACGTCGTAAAGCGTGATTTCCAGCATCAGCGACATACCGAACAAAAGAGATTAATTGGTGATTCGAAAATTCAGTGATTGAGAAATGGCCGTCAGCGAAATCGTCGACATCGCATTCAATTGAACTATGAAAAATTCCAAATTTTCAAAAATTCAATTTTACACGCACAGCATAAACGCAATGTGATCTGAATTACCCTAATTTATCAACATCGTAAAAACCTGCAGAATTCCGGACGGCGTTGAATTTAAAAATTCATTATTCACCGACTCGGAAACCACTAAAATTTTGAATACAATTTAAAATTAAAGTGCAATTTAATTATAATTAAAACTTACTCGCAATTAAACCATTTTTATAGTAAGCCTTTCCAGGATATTTCAGAAATTTCTTCAACCACCCTCATCTCCTTTCGAAATTGTGAAGTCCTTACTTTCTACTCAACGTCAAACTTTCAGCTCTTCCAAATTTTTGAAATTCATGTTCTAAAAAAACTGAGCAGTCGCTTTCAGTGCCGTTCCATTCCCATTACCAAGGATGGCAAAAAAAGAGGTTAGGTCATCCTGCACTGAAGCTGGATTTGTCTCAAAAACCAACATGTTTAGCTAGCAGCAAATTTCCAGCGATTTCCAAACATTGCGCTTCGAATCGCTTATTACGGCTAAATGGTCCATGCTCATTCTGTGGACAAAGGCGCTCACAGACGACTGACCTTGCTCGTTGCAAAGCTTGGGCGAGCTAGTACGAAAAGCGATTTGATTTACGCGTCATTTTTAGCGTTACCGCAATTTCTCTTTTCATCAATTCAAGAACGCTGCGCACTTCTTCCATGTAGTAAACACAGTTGATGGAGCAGTGCCCAATGTGCTAGAAAATAAAGATTTTTGAGGCAGATTCAGCAATCAACAGCAGCGGCGCACAATTAAATTATTCACAAAATACAAAGTTAAAGTTAACTCTAATTACATTTAGTTATCAATTAAACAATTAATTAATTATAAAATAGTAATTAAATAGTAACGTTAAAGCTTTATAACTGTATCCCATTTCCCGCAATGGAAGCTTACACAATTTGCGGTAAAAATTTGAATACGTGGAATTTTAAGACAAAAATTGAAAGTGGCGCAAAATCGATAACAAAAATATATTGTAAATACTGAGAAGGCAATTTTAGAAATTATCGCTCAGTGTTCTCAATGATAAAATTAAAAAATAGCTATAAAAATTGATTTTTAAATGAGAACAAGTTTTTGCAAATGGTTTTTACGCTTCAAAAAGTCTTGAATCCGAAACATTTTTTTGACTAGGGCTGAATCAGTTAGCAACTGAGAAATGAACGAATGTCACATTCCGATGTTGTTGTTTTTTTTAAAACAGTTTCAAATGTCCATAATAATACAAGAGAATGACAGTTGTCGACCCCATACCTAAACAAAGAATTAATTTACACATGACAAAAACGTGCAGAATTGCGGACGGCGCTCAAATTAATTGATTATTTCCCAAATCTGCAATAACCAAAACTTCGCTATAATTGCAATTTTGCCTTAAAATGAAAAATTCTTTTAAATTAAGCAATTCTATTATTACAATTAAAAGTTAATTACAATTAAAATATATCACTAATTTAAAAAATTTCAGGGAATCCACGCGTAGTCAACTACGCATACTAAGAAATTTCTTTAACTTGTCACTCTCTTGTTCTAAAATGTTTAAATCCTTTATTTTTTTCAAAATTTTCCAAATCTCATCGTGATTTCCAGTATTAGCGACGTAGAAAACTGGCGCATTCCGAAAAGCGATACCTAACGGATTCGAAAATTCAGTGATTGAGAATTCACCAGCGAAACCGTCGATACCGCTTCCAATCAAATTAAAAAAAAAATCAAAATTTTCAAATTTTTTAAACTTTCGTACCTCGAGATCTGCAAAAGCTACACCTCCAACATTAATATTGTCACGGTGCGGAAGTTCGTCGGTAAATTAATAACGTTTTACACAAACATAAGCTCTGTTATTAGTTGTATGTTTATTTAGTTACGTTGTTATCAGTCAGTTAGTGTATTATGGGCATTATTGCACGTGTCATATTTATCTTGTTAGAAATAAGGCGTGTCATTGTCCGATTATTTGACAGCCAATCAGGAGGCGAGGTTGGAGTAGTTTGAGGTTGTCAGTTTCCTATAAATAGGGCTGACAGACCATTTTACATCAATCATTGTCGTCGTTATCCCTTGTACTGACAAGTAGTAGGCAAGGGGTGCAAGATTCGGAATTGCTTGAAACTTGGCTCAAATGTTACTTATGATGAAGCATTTTTTCTAAATTAATGACAGATTTCTATGGCCAAGCGTTTGCGGGAAATTCAAATAATTCAAAAAGTGCCAGCCTTATGGGAATTCGCACTCAAACTTTAAGATTTCCAATGGTACACCCTTTGCAAAATTTCCGCAAAATCGTACAACCTATTCACTTTCACTCCCACCAATTTCATTTTAATAATTCTAAATAATGACCCCTTCACTTCCAAAGACCTTTCAAGGTCAAATGCTACTTTTGCATGAAACAAGAAGTTATGATGGCTTTGTTGACCCCATAGCCTCCCTTGAACCTGAAATGATCCCCTGACCTCAAGATAACATTTCAAAGTCAAAAATATTAAAATATTAAGAATTATTAAAATGAAATTGGAAAGAGTAAAAGTGAAAAGGTTGTACGAATTTACGGAAAATTTGCAATGGGAAATTAAGAAATTAATTAATGAAATTAAATTTCGATTGGAAATCTTAAATTTTGCGTGCAAATTCCCATAAGGTTTTTCAAGGTTGGCACTTTTTAATTTTTTGAATTTCCCGCAAACGCTTGGCCAAAAAATCTGTCATTAATTTAGAAAAAAATGCTTCATCATAAGTAACATTTGAGCCAAGTTTCAAGCAATTCCGAAATTTGCACCCCATGCCTACTACTTGTGAGTGTACGAATTGTTTCCCTATTTGACCTCTGGTCAAACCGCCCTTAGTAGGCACAAATCTCCATTTATGTACAAGTCTACGTTTATTATTGCATTAACTTTTGAATAAAAGTTCATTGACCTTTGACTGTTGTTGGCTTGGAGAGTGTGTTTTGGGTCATTTCTTCAGTCATAAGGTCATAGGTTTGGCCAGTTGAGGGCATTTCATTGGTCATAGTCGTGGTACAGGGTCTAGGTGACCTGAGCACCATTTCAATATCTTTAAAAAATCCTGCAGAATTCTAATTGGCATTCAAATTTAAAATTTGACTTTTTCCGGAATCACAACTTGTGGAAAGATATTTTACCTAAAAGTTTCCAAATTTTAACTACAATTGAAAGTTAATCACAATTAAAATGAGAAAAAGAAAAAGGCACGCACGCTAGTTCACATTCCCATCAAGCGGATGGTCAACATTTTAATGGGTTAAAAAATTTCAATCATTTTTTTTTCAGAACCACATTTTCAATTATTCCAAGAATTTGAAAATTTTATTTTAAAAAGAACCAAGCGCAGGAGCTTTCTAGTATTAGCGACTTCCGGTGATGCATGAGAATATTACAACTTTGACCTACTTTAAGAACACTTTCAAATCAATATCAAAGTTTCAATTACAACAAAATAATAATTTAATCTCATCAATTACGTCTAATTATTGATTAATTAATTGTTTATTTGAATATACAAATGCTCATTTTTTTCCTTTCAACAAGTCTCCAATTTGTGATTATTAATTTCCTTCCGTTGCATTATTTTAAATTGATTAATTTTCATAAATTGATAGCAATTAGGAAGCTTTTAATGCTTTTAATGAACGCGCTATATAAGAGTGACAACCCTGCACATAATTAAGTGAGTCGTTTCTGACTTCCTACTTTTGACAAATTAGAGATTTTTTTGTCAGAAATATGGTAAACTAGTATTTTTTGCACTCTACTTAGAATTCTGATGTTGAGCTCAAAAGATCGAGTGTTGTGCATAAAAGGTATAGATGCACTGTCTCAAAATTTATACTTCCTTTGAAAGTTACGAGACAAAAATAATAGGCATGCAAATTTTAAACGCATGTTTTCATGAACTTAGAAACATCGGTGGATCGTGGAACGGTAGCGAACCTATACCCTATGCTCCAGGCTCTCAAGTTTTCATCGAGCTATTGTGGTCACTTGTAGGTGCAAATAGGTAAAATAGGAAATAGTAAAAATACTTGTAGGTAATTTTTTTTTTAATTTAATTTTTTCATTTTTCACATAATATTGCATAATTTCACCATCGGAACCATAGAATGTCGCCTTAACCAAAACCATTTAAAATAATCAATTCGGAATAGTAGCTAGCTGTAGAAACAATTTTTGTATAAGTTTCGAAGACAAAATATAAAGTGGCACAAAAGTGATCTTTCGAAACAAAATAAATCTTGTAAATTTCAATATTGTTCATAATGGCATATTGTTCAAAATTTAAAATTTTGTTTAAAAAAAAATAAATGAGAATAGTTCTGTTGAATAATTTTTTTTAATGATGAGAACCAAATTTGGCCAATGCTGTTTATTCTTCAAAAGTTTTTAATCCGAATCAGAATTTAGTTTGACAAGAGCTGAATCAGCGCTCGGCAGCGATTGGATCAGAACAAAATGACTCTTTTTTCGCCGAACAAAGCGAGTCCTGACAAACAAGAATTTAGGACATACTTTTTTTTGAAGATTTTTATTTAAAAAAAAAGTCAATTTATAAAAAATCTGTTTTAAAAATATACCCTTGGATCTCTGTTCCACCTACAAGATCTATCAGGACACTCGGTTGCGCGAACGCTGATTTCAAAGTGTAGACATTGAGCAAATGCTTTATGCTTAAAATTAAGTGGTTTATGTTTGAAACTAAGCAAATGGTTTTCGAGTTATAGAGTCAGTGTGGTAGGCCATTGTGGGCGGAGCTCGTTTTCAAGCATTGTCAGTTTTGCGTAATATTCTTGACGCAAATGGTCGTTGTAGAAAACGGTGTACACCTGCGTAATTTTTTGAAATTTCTTTGTGGCGCCGGACTCTCAGCGGTTGGCATCTGAATGCCATATTTTGGCAAGTGCCAAATAAGCACTCTTCACTTCTGCTCGAGTTGCGCGCCGCGAAATACCGAAAATTTTGTAGTAACTCATTCCGATGATAGTGTCCAGTAACTTTAATTTTTGCAAATTAAAACCCCTTAATAAATAAATTGATAATTAATTTGAAAATGAAATCGTATTTTTAAAAATAAAATTCAAAAAATAATTTTTAAAAAATAATGAAGAAGATTTTTTGAAGAAGGGTTTTTAAATCAGATTTTGAATTTTTTTTTTTCAATTTATGATTAGCGAATTTTTCAAAAATAGATTAATCCAGAACAGAGGAGTCGTTGGCTCAGAAGAATATGGCACTGGAAGTGAAGCAGAGAGTAAAAATACAAATTGACGCTGATTGAAAATCGCTGAATCGCTGCAGACGTCACCTTCCAGTGACATTTTGCACGCAGCGACTGGGCTCACGATCGCTGAGTTTTTATTTTCTAAAACAGAAGGCATTAGTTCAGGTAGGTAAACAGCGTGATTTTTAGCATCAGCGATCGAAATTCAGCGATTGGGACATCGATTTCCTCGGCACAGCTTCCAATAAAGTCCTTATTTCTACACAATCTGCTTCAAAGTTCATGACTCCGACTTACCTATACAAAATGTATATTTTCGCCTATATTTTTCCCTTGTATATTTTTCCCTTGTATATTTTTCCCTTGCAGGATTGCAGACGGCGCTGAAATTTATAATTCAATTTTTTCCCGAATTTGCAATTGCCAAATTTTCGCCATTTTGAATTGAAATTTTGCCAAGAAATAGAATTTCCTTCAAATAAAGACATTATTACAATTGAAAATTAATCGCAATTAAAACTCAATTACAATTAAAATTTAATCACAATTAACACTCAATTACAATTAAAATTTAATCACAATTAAAACTCAATTACAATTAAAAATTAATCACTAATTTAAAAATATCACGCTAAGATAATAATACAGAAATTTCTTCAGCTTGCCATTCTCTTGTTCTAAAATTTTTAAATTCTCCCATATTTTTTTTTCAGATTTCAAATTTTTCCAAATTTTTCAAAATCTCGTTTGAAAAAAAATTGAGCAGAGGCTTTCAGCAGTGTTCTACTCCAAGAAATATGCTAATTTTTGGTGTCTTCCAGCAGCAGCGCTACACTCCACGAGCGTTTAAGTTAAGTTAAATTAAGTTAGTTAAAATAGACTAATTATTTACCTAATTAAGTTAAATAAATAAAACTTTCAAATTTCTAATATCTAGTTTTTATTTATAAGGTGATTTAATTTATGAGAACGAAAGCCCGTTACATTTCGAGCAGCGTGACTTCCAGAATCAGCGATATGCACAACTGAAACGTTTTGAAATGCGACTCCTTGATGACCGGAAAATTCAGCGATTGAGAAAATGGACCAACGACAGAAAAAAATCGTCGACAAGAATCGTTCATGGATCTGAATCTTTTATGTTTTCATATCTCAAAAACGGCGTAGAAATTAGAATTTTATTTCCCGAATCTCCAATTAAATTTTTTTTGCCAAATAAGTCAAAATAAAAAAACGTTTAAAATAAGAATTTAAATTAAATTAAATCAATTAAAAAACTTAATCACAATTAACATTTAAACGGAATTAAAACATTTGAAAGTACCCCTCACCAGGATATTTGAGACCTTTCTCTACCGTGTCACCCTCATCCTTTTTCAAAATTCTGAAATCCTCAAAAAAAAAAAAATTTAGTCAAGTTTTCACTTTTTTTGAAAAATTTCAAAAGGCTGTTCTAAAAAAAACTGAGCAGCGATTTCAGCCCCGTTTATTGCCCTTCTTCAAGGAGGGCAAAAAGTAGGTTGATTTCATCCTGTACTGGAGCTATGCTTGGCCCAAAAACCAAATGGTTGTCAATTAGCATAATTCCCAGCGATTTCCAATCAGTTCGCTATGGATCGCTGATCACGACTGAATGATCCATTCCCAACAGTCGCCGGATCCTAGTCGTAAAAATGGCGAGTGTACCACAACAAATTTGTAGGGAAACGTTTTGAAGTTTACGCGTTATTTTCAGCGTTACCGCCATTTTACCACAAGTCCGTGTTGCAAAATCGCTGCGCTCCTCCCGGGTGGAGTGAACTCAGTTGAGTAAAATGAGAATGTATGACGATTCTGATTCGGCGCTCAGTGACTGCGCGGCGCACAATTGATCCATTTGTACAGGCCAAAATTTAAGTTAGGTCTAATTAGCAATTAATTAATTAATTAAATATTAATTCAACAAGTTGCCTAACTTTAGAACCACGGGGAAAAGGTATACCTGGGGCAGTAAGTTTGAGATCAGAAGTTTGAACATACAAATTTGAAGTTGCGTAAAAGTGGATTTTTTTTTTATAAATTTCGAAAAGATAATTTTAGAAATCGTGGCTCATTGTTTTAGGATTTAGAATTTATTCACCGCTCCCTTAAGGCTCGCGCCCATAGAACGGACAACAGACAAACTACTTATAAAATTTAAAGATTATTAATTAATAGTTGGAGTATTTTTGAATTATGCCAATTATTTAAACAGAGCTTCTAAGCTTAAAATGGAATTTAACTAATCTAAATTTTAATTTTTTAGACATTTTTTTTAATTTTTTGCAATATTATCAAATCTTTCTTTCGAACAGGCTTCTTATTATCTAGACGAAGTAAATTGTTATAATTTTCATCCAAAATCTGCTCAGAGACATGCCCAAAACCGCTCTGTAGTTTTGTTTTGAATTTCGCAATGGCTTCAGGGGGATTTTTAAAGGGAGTTGTTTCCATTAGCAGACAAGTTGGACCTTCTACGGGACAAGAAAGTGCCTTCTTTCTATGTCGAATTCTGTTCTTTTTTTACTTTTGAGTTTCGGAATCCTCAGATCCTTTGATTTCTTGTGTGATGATGCACTCCTCCTCTGGTATGTTTATGCTGGAATCTCGGACAAGGTTTGTGGTGATTTTTTTTGACAACGAAAGAGACGGAAATGATGGATCTTCTTCACATGAGGTTTCAGAATTCACATGAGGTGACTACCCATAAATTGTTAAATTCGGGAGGTTTAACGACAACCGTATTGTTTTTGATGTATGCAAACTTGCCTTCTACTTTAACAATTTTAAGAGTTGATAACAAAGGTTTTTTTTGCTGTCTTTTCGAAAAATTTAGATCGTCGGTGATTCCAATGTTGTAACCTTTTAACTTGTGACACTTGCCAAATATTGCTGATTTGAATTTTTGAGACGGTAAAATTACCCGTAACGTGGAATTATTAACTGGTTCTGCAGATTGAATCGGGATATCAATTTCCAAAACATTGCAAAAAAGTTGTTGAATCTAAATCAGTGGGTACCCTGCACTTAACTCATTCCATGAATTATTACACTTCTGTCTTTCTTATTGGACATTTGAAATGGAAAATTGGAATTCATTTTTCCAAAAATGGGTCGAATTTGAACATCAAGTTTAGCTTTGAGGTTGTAGAATTATGTTGGAGGTACGCTTACTAAAAAACTGCCACTCTTAACAATACTTATTAACTGTTTCAGACAATCAATAGCTTCTTCCATTATTGATTTTGACTTTACTTTTGACTAAGAAGATTGCGAGAGATGTTCTCTCTTCGCATGCTAGAATCGAACCGAAAACATAAATTAGCTTCCGCTTTAATAAGCCAATACAAAAATGTTCAACGAGCATAAACATTCGAACAAAACAAAAATTCACTGCTTTAATTGCTTTAAAACAAAGTTTCATTGCCTTACTGTCAATTTTTCAAACAAAAAGTTTCATTTTAAACAATTTTTAAAAACCTTTTAAGATAAAGTGTTTCTTAAAGTGTAAAAGCTTAGTTTTTTAAAAAAAAACTAAACTCCTGTTTCCTGTTTCCGTTTCCTGTATTAAACAAAGTTTAAGTGATTTTCTAAGTCTTACTGTATTTGTTTTTAAGGATAAACAATTTTCTCAATCCTTTAAAAACCGTGTTGTGTTCTTCGTTTTTCCAACTATCTTGGCAAATGATTTGGTTACAATTGTAGAAGTTGGAATGCGTGTATGAACTTGCAATATTAAAAATTTAACCCAAAGCCACTGTATTCAGGACAAGTTAAGCGAAACTCCACTTTTGACCTATTTGAACAAAACAGAACAAAACATTTTTCTAAAAGTTTAATATTTCGCATTTTTTTAACTTAAACTTTTTTGTTTAAACATTTAAATGTGTAGGTAATTTGCGCGATGTAGAAGCGTAAAAAGGAACCGCGTTCATGGAGCCAAATTGAGTGGGATTGTTATTCAAAACAATGAAACTGAATCTGTGCTAATGAATGATTTAAGTGTTCAAATTAAAGGGGACCTTTGAATGGGCCCTTCCCAGAAAAAAATCAACATTTTTAATTTTGGAACTATCAATTCATTTCAAATTTGACAGTACAGAATTACAAAGGTTGTCAAATAAGTAGTTTGAAATCGACTTTTGCAAATGTGTGTCCAAGGTAACCCCGGGATCAGAACCGCACCCTCGAGATCTTGACGCAATCGTAACTAATCCAAGGGGCTTCAGGTTTGTTATAACACGGGTCTGTTCCTGCCCTTGTGTTATTTGGGGCCAAACCACACAAGTTGTTTGGTGTTGGCTGCGGTTTGCAACTTAAATAATAAGAAACTTGTATGCAAACAATACCTTGCAATAAACGATAACTATTGAAAACGGTAGTGCTCAAATCTACCAAAAAAATTATCAATTTTTTTTTAATTAAACTTAAAGGCATTACAGGAGCATTGAAGGAAGTTAAATTAAAGCTAAATTAAATTAGATTATTATATTTAAAAAAAAATTACATCCAAATTTCTAATATTTTTATGAATTTTTTAAAACTTTAAGTAACAAATTTCAAATAGTACTGGGCTTGAATTTTGTAAAATAAACTTAGTAATTACACGTCGAATTGCGTGATTTCCAGTAACAGCGACGTATAGAACAGAATCATTTTGAAACTCCATTCCTTGCGGATTGAAAAATCAGCGATTGAGAAATGCCTGTCAGCGAAACCACTTCCAATTTTGTTCAAATTCAAAATTCAATGAAAATTCAAAAATTCACAAAAAAAAGTTTCTATTTACAAATGCAAACAGGAAGCGCAATGGTGTTGCCTGAAGCGAGTTGATTTTCATATAAACCTCCAGTTTCCATAAAGTTTCCAGACGGCGTTGAATTTAAAATTATCTTATTTCCGAATTTTGTAACTGCCAAAACATAAAACATTTGCCTCAAAGGCAATATAAATATTAATCATAATTAAAATTTAATCACAATTAAAATTCAATCACAATTAAAAATCTATCACAACTATAATGCAATCTCAATAAAAATACTTCACTTGATAATTCACAAACTTCAACCCTTAACTTTTGACTTAATCCTTTCGAAATTTTGAAATTCGACGCCGTGTTTTCAAAGTTCCAAAATTTTGAAAGCCTTGTTCTAAGAAGAATTGAGCAGACGCTTACGGAAGCGATTGCAGCGCCGTTCCATATGCTTCTGCAAAGAGGACAAAATATTGGTTAAGCTCGCCGTATGAGCGGCTGAATTTGTCGCAAAATTGAAAAATGTCTTTTGAATAATTGTGATTGAATTTATTAAAATAAACACTACTATCAGAGTCTTGGAGTTAAAAATTTTAAGTGGCAAAAAAGTAACTTTTTTTTAAGAAAAACTTAGCAATTTGAAAATTATCTCCCATTCGCTCCAAATATTTATAATTAAGAGTTAGAAAAGATGACGTAAAATTAAAAAAAAATAGGGTTGAAAACGTTTTTAATTTTAAATTTGGTCCTTCATTTTTGTGCGCCGTTAAATGCTGAGAATATTGTAGGAATTCATGAGGAATCTTAGATTGTTCTGCTGTTTACTTGAAAACTTAAAACTTATTTTCAAATTGAATTTTTTCGTTACTTTTATTTGTACTCGAATGAACAATTAGGGAACATTTCAAAACTCGATATAATAATTTGACAAGCGGATCGAACATTCAGGCTGGTATTCTCCGCTTTTCACTATTTTGCGCGTAAACTCATTGGTTTTCAAACCCTCAGTTTCGATGAAACCGC
>JAQFYP010000689.1:0-20454 GCA_034694865.1 Bilobella braunerae | reverse complement strand
AAGTTTTCTGACACACCTTCTTGCAAGAGACAGCTCCACAGTAAGTTGTGATTAGGGGTGTCGAATGCTTGGCGAAGGTCCACAAAGCAGGCGTAGAGTTTTTCTTTTTTTCCAAGCTGTTTTTGTATTAGGGATGAGAGGACAAATATGTGATCCTGGGTGCTCTTTCCCCTTTGAAACCCAGCCTGAAACTTCGATAGCTTCTTATGCTTCCTCATCCAATTGTTAAAACGGCTGACGAGAATTGTGGTGAAAAGTTTAAGTACGGTGTTTAGAAGCGAGATTGGACGGTAGTTCGCCGGATCTTTTTTCTCACCTTTCTTGTATATAGGAATGACTGTCGAGCAACACCAATTTTGTGGAATTTCACCGGACTGTAAGACTCTTTGGTATATTTCCGCAAGGAAAGCTAGAGAGTCTCCTTCCAAGAGCTTCCAGATTTCATTGGGGATAAGATCCGGGCCTGGCGCTTTGGCTAACTTGAGTTTCTTTATTGCTAACTTCACCTCCAAAAAGTTGACTTCAGCATCCAATATTTCGTCTTTTCTGGCGTTGCCAGAAAAATTTGGCGGATTGAAACAGCGTTGGTTTGGCGGATCAAAAACTTCTTTGAAATGTTTGTGCCATTCCATTTGCAAGATTGGGTTTTTTTGAGTTTGTGTGTTTCTTCTAAAAGACTTAACTCCTTTCCAAAACGGGGTTGGATTCCTGATGTCGTACAAAACATGTTCCCGATTTTTATTAAACTGGTCAACTTTCATTTTGCAAGCTTCGTTATACGTGGTCTTAGCAGAAAGATATTTCTCTAAAGCGACTCGTCTCTTCTCATGGTTGTTATTCGACAGTCTTCTGTATTGTCGGAGTAAGCGAATCTTGGTGAACTTCAACGATGCACACTCACGGTCGAACCACTTGGGAAGTAAATTGTTCAACTGCGTGCTCCGACGGAGGTTGAGTTCTTCACAGGCGTTCAATACAGCGGTTTGGATTGCGTTTGCGTCAGTTGTAATGTCCTCAGTGAATGGAAGTTGTTGTATGTTCCGGTTTAGAAGAGTTTTCAGTTGGTGCGTTTGCTTAGGTAGGAACACCTTTTCTTTGGACTTTTGTGGGGACGACGGGAATGTCCCAAGTTTTAGCTCTGCTATTATAGGAAAGTGTGCTGAGTGTGGCAGATCAAGTACCTTGAAGGACTCTATTTGACTGTAGGCGGTTGATGTACAAATAATGTAGTCGATGACACTACTGCCCTTCTTCGCTCCATTGTTGCTGATAAAAGTGATTTCACCTTGGGAGTCAGATTAGTACATGAAAGTCCTTGGAAAAATTAGTAATAAAATGTTTAGCTCTAAGAATCTCAGCCCTCCTTGACTTGAAAATTGTGAAATAAATAAATCATCAATAAAAATGATCAAATGATATCGTTTCATCAAAATTCTAGACCCCTTAAAATGATTTGTTACACAATAGGTTTTAGCACATTTCATCGAGATCTTTTGAATACACATGTATCATATTTTAAAGCAAAACAAATCCTGTTAAGCTATAAACTAGCTCTAGATAAATTTCTGTACATTCTTTGGTCATTGTCACTCTTTCTTCTTTTTTATCTAAACCCTATTTTTTCACATACCAGGGATGTAAGCTCTCTTCGAAAAAATATTTTACTTCTTAGACGATTTTTTGAAACAAAAGCTACAGAATACTTTTTTTTTATGCATGAGAGTATTTATCATAGCTTACCAAAGGCATTTGCTAAAAGGAGTCCACATTTTAGAAAATAAAAATTCAGTAATTTTTTAAACATCCACGCCTAAAAAAATGAAAAATAAATTTACAAAAACTTCAGTAATCCAACCTAATTCACTAATGTGATGTATGTGGAAATTGACGTTTGCATGTATTTTAATACATTATTTAATCAAACGATTTAGCATGGTTGAGGAAATTGGTTGAGCATAGGAATGGCCCACAAGTCGCCAAATAGTAGCAAAACACTGAATTTTCAAGTTGAAATTCAAGTTTGAATAAAGTGTTAAACTGAGAATAATATGTGATGTCATCGCTGTAGCATATGATAACTTTAAACGTAGTAAATAAGTCTTAGGTAATGCAGCATACTACTTTCCGTAGATTTCCAAATAGTCTCCTAGTTCCAAATAAGACCATATCTCACTATTATGCCAACCGATAGCGCCCGAATTTTAATTAGTGCCCCAGAGACTACACCTAGGCATATACAATGCCAACGTTAGGTTGGAAACCTGGCAATGGTTGCAATCAGCAAGATTTTTTGTTTATTGCTAGTACCTCTGTTCTACCGCTCCTTATTCCTAATTTAACGTTTTAAACTAGTCCAAGATTTGTATGAGAATTCAATTTCGACTGAATCAAGGCAGTTTAAAGTCAACAAGAACGGCAAACGCCGTAAGGGTTAGCGGGGCGGTGCTAAAACTCGAGCTGCACGGATTCGAATATCAACCATGACTTTCTTTTCTATTTTGTTGTACAACCATGACTTTCTTTTCTATTTTGTTGTACTGTTTTCTCACTATTTTGTTATCTACGTGTATGATATCAATAAGTCTTTATTACTGAATTTGATTTCATAATTGTAACATGGAATTTATTAACATAAACTTTTGAAAATTGACGTGTCCTACATACAATTAGGTGATAGCTACTTTGAAGCTAACTAAAACCGCCAAATAGCTAAAACACAATACAAAAAGATTAACAATAGACAGTTTTTTCTGCGTGATGAATGACATCCTCAAAATCGCTCAATGTCAACTGGTAGCCACGAGTTGTGATTAAGATTAGTTAATTGTGTGCATTTTGAAAATGAGTTTTTCATGCATGCAAATTTTAGTTTTTAAGGTAATCGTTTTGAGCTAATTATAGATCAATTAAAATTTTAAACAAAGAAATTCCGAAAACAAAATAATTAATCCTAAAACGTTGCAGCATCGAAACTCGGGAATTAAAAGAAAATTGATATTGAGCCAATCAGATGAATATGACGACTAGCCGAACAACCCTTTCCTAAGACGGGAGTACACTTAAAGGTCCCCCGCAAGTTTGTAAGTGTGGAGTTCTAGTTTTTCAATTAAATTGTGTATTTAGAACACCCTTGAAATTGAAACAATTAGGAAACAAATAAAACAATCGCGTTTAGGGCGAGTTTGATTTGCTAAATAAATAATTCATTAAAATGCTTCGAAAGCAACACCTTAATTTCTGATTATTCTTTAGAAACACTTAGTACAATACAATTAGTAAAGTATTAACATTTCTTCGAATTTTCACTTCGAATTTTCTCGCATTTTAGCAGGTCGACTGCATAAAGCAATAAAGCATAAAGCCGAATTATAAATAAAGAAGGAAGAAAAAAATTTTTTATATGTTTTGGTTTATTTCTTCTTAAAAGTTTTATCATGTTGAGAGCTTTGGATCGCCGTAACGTATAATTTGTTTTAATTGCTTCCTAAACTCGAAAAAGGCAACAAACAGATTTTCTCCAAACTCTGGAGTACAATTTTATGTAAACAAAAAAAAACTTTTACAAAAAATTAGTAAGCAAATCAATGATTTTTTTAAAACTCTAACTTAAAACAAAAGTTAGCTGCGCACAAATACACCAAAATAGCATTCAAAAATGGTGTTTAAAATCACAATTACACTTCTTCATTGATCATTCTATTTCTTTTACAAATTTCAACATACTGTTTAGATTTTTACGAGTTTAGATTTGTTTAGACTATTAAAAAAAACTAAACTAGCCAGGTTATAGCTTGTTCAATTGCATTTGACACAAATTATATTAGTAAATGAAAGTTTTGCTTTCTAAAAGTATAAAGTCCGAGAATTTTTTTTAAGGTTTTTGTTTAGTTTGACACTGAACAACAAATGTTTTTTTTCATGATTTGCTACAACCCCCTGGCCTATGAAGCTAAAGGGCTCACTTAATTCACCCGGCTAGGGGGCGGGGGGGCCCAATACCCGATGTCCTTATGCCAATTTGGGCCAAAGGTGTGTGGAACTCAGTGGGAAAACCACACACATGTGGACGAAGGCGGCCGTAAGATTCGAACCCACAAGTGTGGAGTCGAGAGTGCGATGCACTAACCTCTCGACTGCGGCGGCTACCTTGGAACAACAATTGTGTAACTATGAAAGGAGGGCTAAATTACGCACCGTAAGCCTGCTTGTTAGCCGGTTTCAACTTGAATTAAAAATTATGTATGCAATTAAAACTGTTAAAAAACTCCGTTCAAGACAATGATGGATCTGAATTTGAAAGTTATTGTCTTTAGAATACTGCGAGAAACTTTACGTCATTTGAGACATTGAGTAAAAGAGTGAGTGCCGTTGACCGAAGTCACAGCTTGCGGGTAAAAACTCCCGGGTAGCGTCACCTCATTGTTTGAAATCACCTTCTCATGCAAAATAAACAAATCAAAGTGAACTACTGCTTTAAATTAACACATTATAAAAACGATTAGGTTTACAAGTTTCTTGACAGAGATAACTAAGTTTAAATCTCATTTAATGTACAGGTAGCCAGATTCTTTGAAACAAATACAGTACCTTACTTGTACCCTACTATTGTTATTAATTCAGTTGCGTCAACTTTGGCTTTCAAATTTTGTTCAGAAACGTCAATCTTCTAAAAATCCAGGAATACTCAGGTACTAATTATGTTACAACAATGTCAACCTTTGTTATTCCAATCCAGAAACCATACATTTTCCCGCAAATTACTGTTGAATGTGTAAGTGTAGTAAACTGTGAATGGAATTGCTTAGTCGATTTTGATGCTCAATTAGTACAAAACTTCTACAAAAAAAATAATAAAAAACCTTGTGTGACTATTACCAAATATAGGTTCTGAAAAAAACGATGGAATTCCATCGGCGAGAGTTGGCAATTGCATCTCAAAACCATTCAGATTCACCGTTTGATGTTCTACGAACCGGAGCAGACGGCAATTGTTGGTTCAGAAGCCTATCTACGGCGCAGTTTGGAAACGAAGACAATCACGCATCATGTAGAGAAGCCATCGGTATGAACTGAACAAGTTGTTTAAATAAGAACAAATCAAATTTTGAAAATGTTGAATTCATTTTAGTTCACTACATAATTCAAGAGGAGAATTGGACGCGGTTTCAAGCAGATATTTCCCAGCAAGAGAACCCCGGTCTGAAGAATGCAACGAAAGATGCATATATAGATTACATGTCCAAAAGCGGCTCATTTGCTACTACTCCTGATATTATTGCTGCTGGCGAATTGTACAAGTTCAATCCCATAATCGTCCGAGAAATCAATTGTGATAAGTACAACATCCACGTCTACTCTGATGGAAGTATGTCTGTCACCTTTTACTTTCTCTTCACGGGCTCACTGAATTCTGGACATATTGAGTACCAAAAACCCATGTAAAGCATCTATTATTTTCGAATTTAAAACGTTACTACATATAATTTTGCTTCGTAGTTCGTCAAATTTAATCGCTGCATCAGCGTTGGAGTATGGCAACTACACTGCGTTGCGTACCAGCAGCGAAAGCTTGATCAGACTTCAATTATCTTCAGAACTTCAGAATCCTACTATCGGGTGAGTTGCTTCATCACATTAAGTGGTAAATTTTACCACTTAAGCTAATGCCAAACCAATGTTTTGGTCACAAGGTTGACACCAATGTTGACCAGTGTGTTGTTGCCTATAGTTAGGCAAGTATCTATCTCTAGTATTTTTGGATTCTGCATCATGGGCAAAAAAATTTGAAATAATACGAGCTACTCGCGATGAACAGAACAAATTCCGGGCAATTGCAATCGCAGTCAATGGTGATGAAGATCAACATGGAGCAGCACAACAAGAACTACGAGCGTTCAGAAGAAAGTATGAACTTCAGAGAATGAGACCAGCTCGTCAATTTGTGTGGCCAAATATTTTGTGCCAAAATGCAAATACAAATGCTGACCTTGAATACTCCACAAGAACTTCAAGAAAAACCGCTGATGATCAAGATCTAGTCGACGCAAGCCAACATTACAAATTCAATTTAACAGTGGTTCATAAAATGGCAAAATATGAGTACATTGTTAATTCATATGGTGATGTCAGCTCGGAACTACCGACCTATTATTTCCTTTCTGACGAAGAAACAAATATTATTTATTTGGATTCCTTACGGCCAACCGAACAGTATGTTATCAAAAATTTAATTTTCACAATTTTGCCCTGATTGAAGTTTTTTGGAACTGTAATATACTCAATGATTAACAGAGAGATACAATTAATTTGATTTTTATTAGTGTCAAAGATCTTGAGCCCGGTTGCTATAAGACACAAACACACGGCTTATTGTACACAATCTTGGAAAAGATTTCTTGGATTTGCCACGGTGAACCGACCAAACCGTATTCAGAATTTTACATCCACACCTTGTAAGTTGTTGAATTTTGTTTAGTACGTAAGTTATGAATTTCTAACGGGCAATAATTCATTTACTAAATTGGAAAATATTTGCTATGTTTGTGAAGCTTTTGAAAGCTTTAAGTGTACATTAATGGTACTTGTCATCAGAAAAAATAAAGCTTCCCAAACGTTTGTATTGAACATTTACTTCAAATTAAACGAACGCATTCAAAAGTTCAGTTTGTTAAAAATTGAAACAATTTGAGTAATTTTTACAATTCTACAGAGCCGAGGATAACTGTACTGAAATCTCTTCAAAAATTTCTGTCGAAGAGTTGGGAGTTGGCTTCGAAGAATGCCACCCAACAGTTATAGTTTCTCATGGCTGGATGGGGGGCAAGTCTTCAGCCGTTTGCCGGACTCCGGCAAAGATACAATGTCATTTCAATGTTATGGACCGACGCTGCCGCAAACTGGGCATATTTTCCAACGAAGGACTTGGTATGCACATACAGTTTTTTTTTTCAATTATTATTTATTACTTTATTCAATAATACACTTTGAGCTTGCTTACTTGAATTTTCGAAATTAAGTTGGGAACAAATTAATGAGCAGAAAATTGTAACAACTACATACGTTATTTCAAATCAATTATCCAATCATGCTTCTTAAACAGTATTATTATAAATGAATTAAATTTAAAAATATTATCGAATTGATAAACGATCAATTGTTTCACTATTCTAGGTTCCTGAAGTAGCCAAAGAGCTCTGTGAGTTCATGTTGGCTTTGGTAGACAAGAAGATTAACCGTCCTGGGAACATCATTCTTGTCGGCCACTCACTGGGCTCTCAGGTTGATGGACTCGCTGCGAAGCTGTTCCAAGCAAAAAGAGGAAGACCTGTGGGAACGATTTTCGGTGAAGTCATAGTTCCAAGACAACCAATTATTTAAATTAACCTCTTGTACATTTAGGTTTGGACACGGCAGGGGTAGGGTATTCATATATGTGCCATACAGAAAAATTGGCCAAAGGAGACGCAGCTCATGTTTGTGTTCTTCACACGACCTCAATATTAGGACATGTAAACACACTCACAGTAGTCATAAACTAATTTTAAACCTAGTAATGAGAATTTTAACTTTGAGGTGGTTTTAGGACGAGCCTTGCGGGGACGTGGATGTGTATGTAAACTGGGGTAAGTGCACAAACACAATATTATTTTGAAGACTTGTTCAATAAGGTTCAAAACTTACCAACAAAGAATAATTGTATGAGTATGAACCTCTTCCACAAAAGTGCTTTCAAAATTTCATAAGAATTTGAAATTTGATCATGATAAATAGGATTGTTTTCAACACTAAAATATGCGTTAATGAAATATTAAACTTTGTATCCAGGCAAATATGGCTTACCACTCCTTCCGCATAACATTGTTGTTTCGTATTTCAACGAAACTATTGTAAACCCTGACGATTACAAGGCATGGAAAGCCGATACAATTGCTGAAGGCGAACTAGAAAAGACTGATGGAAATAAGAACTATCGCGTAGGATGGGATACTCCAAAAACGTATGTGCTAAAATTTTACCAATTAAGGTTAATTACAAATCACAATTAAGATTTATTGGACTTTTATACTAAATATTAAGTAGTAGTATGTCACAAATTTGACGAAGCATTGCCAAATTTAAATTACCAAAATTGGTATATAATGACTTCATAAATATGCCTCGAATATGCCTATATGCCTATGCCTAAATATGCCTTAGGTTACAACTAAATAATTTATATTAGAAAACAAAGAACTAAAAAAAATTGAACTCCTTAACCTATTTGTAATTAATACGCTATTTTATCGGGTCTCATGGGCTGAGTCCCTCGTAGACCCTTCAAGACATGTAAATAAAAAAAAAATAAATAAATAAATAAATATGCCTCGAAAACAAAAAGATAAATGTTTGTTTATTGTTTGGTCACTTTTTTAACTCAACACAATCTTTTGATGTAATGATTTTTAAATTTACATGCTAATTTCTCAACGTTTTAAACATTGTTGCATAATATTTTTGTTCACAGGAATACGGGATTACTGTTTGTGAATATCAATACTTCACCACCTTACAACCAGGAGGAGTAAAGCCATAGTATAGATTCAAAAACCCGTGGAGATCCAACATTTTCGTCACCAACAGTAATGGCCTCCTTGTCATGTGCCTTAGAAGTTTTGCCTTGTAACTCCCTGTCAGTAATTTTGATCCAGTGTCTCTAAATCGTACATTTAGCTATTGTTTACTAACTATTTGTTTATAGCCTTGTGGCTAAAGATTTAAGTATTTTGTATTTCTTTCTTGTCAAATTACTCTAAAATACATTAATTCTTCTATATTTTTGATTTGGTTAAACCAAGGGTATTACATGTGTGCTGCAAAGGATTTAAAACTTTGTATTTTTGAAGGTAATACTTGAATTCATTTCTCTAATTTACCATGTCCTACAAATTGCCCAATTTACGTCTACGGCAAAAATCGTTTTATTCTCAAAAGGTACCTCCTTAGCTCATGCTCATTCTCGGCTGCATGTAAACACCCTTGCGATAATTAAATTAAATTTTCCTTTCCTAAATTGAAAAGTTTCAAATTACTTATTTCTACACTTTCATACATTATTTGAAACTAATTTAAATTTAATTAAAAACAGTTTGTTTGTGCTATATTAGATGCATTGCAATGTATTGATGCAATGATTCCGGATTTGGAATTCATATAAATTACAGATTCATGGTTCAATAAATTATAGTTAGCTCAATTAAATAAATAAATCCAATACTAAAATACAGAATGTAATTCTGCAAATTCTGAACTGCTGTAGTAAGAGATTTTTATGTGCTTGATTGGTTCCAATAAAATAATAAATCATTGGCAGCCCTGCTATTGTCTTAAAAACAAAAGTACAAAATTGTGAAATTGAGACAAAATGGCTAAGCCAAGAGAGTGAGGAACGTTGCCAAAACTCTTACCTCTCAACTCCACGTTCTCGTGTCTTCACTTTTAGTACTAATGAATGTTCTGACTAATTGGTTAAGCTGCAATTAATCATTGAATTGCTAACAAAGTCTTCAACACTGGATGTACCACCACCTGGCCAACAACAACATCGACTGGGTCAAGGTCATCGATCACCAACAATCATTTCAATTCTTCAGGCCTAAAAAATGAGTGACAGCACTAAGGTAAAGTTCGAACACATGATAATGCAAAAGTAACCTAAACCTAAACTAATGCCTAAAGAATCAAGCGCGCTTTTCGTCACAAGGTTTACGCTAATGTTGACCAGCATGTTGATGTTGTTGCTTATGTTGTTGCTTATGCTGATGCCTGTGTTGTTGCCTATGTTGTTGCATATGTTGCTGCCTATGGTGTTGCTTACGATGTTGAATATGCTGATGCCTATGTTGTTGCCTATGTTGTTGCTTATGCTGATGCCTATGTTGTTGCCTATGATGATGGTTAGGCTGATGCCAATGTTGTTGCATATGTTGTTGCATATATTGTTGCCTATGTCATTGCCTACGTTGTTGCATAAGCTGTTGACGCCTTTGTTTATCACTATGTTGACCATTATTTTGACACTTACATTGATGATTATAATTGTGTTACAGATGGAGATCACAACAGATGTCCTCATTTTGCAGCATGACGGTGGCAAAATTCTGAATTTGAGCTCGTATCTTATGCATATACACCGCAAAGATTGATGAACACGGTGCCTACGTTCTAGATTTTGGTGATAATAGCGTTGTCTCTCAAGAACACATTGATAACTATTTGAATCAGAGCTGCGGGTATGTGATGCACTACAGATTCAAAGTCTCCAAAACGTTGCTTTGCCGAGAACAAGTAGGTGGCGAAAAATACTTGGAGAAACCCAACAAAGAAATTTTCCAAAACGACAAGTAATTGACTGTTTTATTTTGTTTGTTTTTTAAATTTTAAATTAAACTAAAATTGATCAAGAGGTCAGAAATAAATAAAATGTTTTGTCTTTCAGCAACGGCACTTACCCTTGGTCTCTTGAAAGAGTGCACCAATTTTTTCGTGAAGCTGGAAAAGATAAGAAGTGTAGGCCATACCAGCAAGTTCATGCGCAACCCATCTTGAACGTGCACTCATTGTTCGATTTGAACAGTATGAGGGATGTAGTATGGCACGTGCGGCAAGCTCAGGTACACATCGATGGCATTTTTGTCCTGTTCATATAGGTACTTAATATAGGTTCAAAAGTACTTGTAAGTGTTTTGAATGTAGGGCGACATTCGAGGCATCACAAGTACTGCAACTTATCTCTCCCATACCATGACAACAACTGGAGTTCATATTGAGGTAAAATAATTGAGCTATTTGCAATAATCTAGAAAAAATTCTTATTTTACAAGTGACTATTTTTAGGACGCATCATTGTCCAGTGTGAATTTCATGGTCGAAGGAGGATCCAAACTATGGATTGTTTTCAACGTTGAGGAAACGAAGAAGCTAATGCACTTGTTGGCAAAATTAGACAAACATGAGTGCCATTTTAATATGAAGTCAAAAGAGTTCCTCCCCGACCTAAAATGGCTCCTAAAACATTCCATTCGCTACCAATTTATAGTGCAAAAGAAAGGTCAAATGGTCATCACGATCGCAGGTGCAGGCCACATGGTGATCAATATGGATTTTTCTTTGAGTAAGTTTAATTACTAATCATTTGCAATTAATCCAGCTAAAAATATTAAGGTAAGACGTAAAATGTTCACTATTGTTTTAACCCTTTTACTAAAAATAGCATCTTAATGAGTTTTTATTGGTATGTTTAAAAATACACTCATATCCAATTTTTTGTTTAACAATGTGTTACTTCAGGTGGTACAATACCCAATTATTAAAATTTATACATGATGCGGTTGAAATATTACCAGCTTTCAGTATAATTAGAAACATTTTTATCTGTAAACAAAGCCCTTAATAACACAGCAATTCTCGTCTTACGTGTCTTGTTTAAATAGCTAGAAGAATTAATATACTAATGTTACAACTGGCTTAGATGCTAAGATTAAGATAAACGCTAAAATGAATTGCGTTTTTGATTTTGCCTAGATGAAAGCATCAACTGGCTCAATCCTGAAGTGGATACGCATCTCGTAAGAGACGCTTTGCGTAACTTCTGCCAATGTCACACCAAATTGAAAAAGGATGAGTTAGAAGCATTTCTGAAATACAAGGAAGATTATCCTTTTCACCTTGTGTAAGTGACAATTTAAAAGTTTTTTAAAATTTAAGACTGAACTTTGAAATTGACTTTAATTTACATTTTTTATTTGATAGCCATGGCCAAGACCTAAGCTCGGTGTTTGATGTGGAGAGAGCGCTGACAAATTACCAGGACTCATTCAAGCACAATATGAACAATCCAAACTGGATAGATCCAAATTGGGGTACTCCCTACGGAGTCCAGTTGAACTTACCAGATCAACAGCAGCAAATTCCAGAAGAGCCTATTGTAAGGAAAAAAAAACTCAATGCTTAGTGTACAAAATTTGAAATCGTTCAAAATTTACTTAACTTTAAATTAATTACATTTAAGTAAAATCAAAAATTGAAAATGTATTTGTATCAAGCGGTTCGTTTAAACGTTTCAGGAATTAGATGAGCAGCCAATGAACTTACCCTCCAACCCACGCCTTCACCCTTGCTTTACACCTGGATGTTATAAAGTTTACGCATCAAGACGTGCTTTAAAGCATCATGTTGCTGGGAAGCATTCCACTAAAGTTTTCAGCTGCAAGGCTTGCAATACCACCTTCTCTGGTGCCACTGAACTAAGTCATCACCTCAAAACACAAAAGCATATGCACAATGTGCAAAAGACTACATAGTTCTCCTTCTGAATCTTTTACGTCTTTCTATAGTACAGCGTTCGATTTTTGAGTTTTTGAAAGTATGTTCTGAAAATTATTAATTGACATTTAGTGGTGATTAGTTCTAGCTAAAAGTATATACCATGCGGTTCACCAGAAACTGAACACCCCAAAATAATCAATTTACTTATTTAACTTAAGTATGAGGGAATCTTGAGGCAAAAGTAATTGCATAGTTTTGAAGTAGATTATTGAGAACGCTAAAAGTAGATTTAATTTTCAACAAATCTCGCTGTTGACATTAACCTTCGTCGTTTAGTTTCCTAGGATAATCTGAAAATAAAGTGTTAAAAATTTTGATCTCGTTTCGCTGATTATTAACCTAAGGAAAGATTACCATTTACGGTCATAAAAAGTGATTCCATTGTGCTGTTAGAATACAAATTGACCGAGTCCAACTAATTTACGGGAAATCTCTGAAAAATGATGGGTGAAGTAACTATTTTCAAAAATTGCGGGAAATCTAAAATCATTTTTCCAAAAACCAGAAAAATAAATTATTTTATACAACTTTTTTGTGAAAATGCGGTCTGGTTTGTGATGTAACTATTCACAGACAATGAGGAATCATGTTCTTTAACAAAACTTGAAACAAAACAATTTGATATCTTTTCTTGAAAATTTGAAAATGCGGAATGGAGGGTGAAGTACCTCTTCACAGAAAATTTGGAAAATGCAGAATCATTTTTCATTTATAAACACTTCAAAATTAAATAATTTTAGACTACAAATATAAATAAATTGTTACTTTTATAATAGTTATTGGTTACCCAAAATTCCACATTTTCATGCTATCTTTTTTTATTAGAGGAAGATGATTCCGCATTTTCTGAAAAAAATTATTTCACCCACCATTCCGCAACTTCCGCATTTTTTAAAAGGCTGTTTAAAATAAGTTTAAAAGTTTTTATTAAAGAAAAATGATACGGTATTTACTGCAATCTCCGCAAATAGTTATTTCACCCAGGTAAGCAGGTTGATAGCTGGAGTGAATAGTGTCAAGCTCCATTTAGAAACTAAGTTTTGATTACATTAAGCGAATTTATTGTAACGGCTGTTCTCATAATGGTTTAGATTGCTCCAAATTCTAGGGTGTTTCACTTATAGTGACGGTGGGAATGTTGTTACTACGAGAAGCCACTAGCAAGCAAGCGTCGCAAAGCGACGCTGCACAGCTTATGTACATAAACTTTAATCTAAGCAAATCAAAAAAATTCATTCTAAATTTTTGAATTACAAAGCATGCTTTCTATACTGTAAAAAAAATTGTGAGAATAAAATGAGAAAACTGAAGCCGAGGATATTCAAACGGCTCACAATACGACTAAAAAACTGGCCGCATCTGAGGAGGCAACACTATTAATAATTCAAAATTAAAATAGTAAGAATCCACAAAAGCAAATTGGATAGTATTTTAATGTTTTGAAAGCTTTGAAAATTTCAGTATGCCTTACTAATTTTTAAATCCCAATGTCCACAAGTTACAAAAACCCAATGGGGTTTAGTGCCGCTTCTAACAGTTTGCTCTTCTTTCCACATTTTAATCCAGAGCATTGCTTCTTCCCAAGCTGATTTCCAATTTTCTGATTGGTCCACCCATTCTTGCTGAATTCCTGTTCGCTCTGTACAGAAATCTGTCAAAACTGGGTGCTCCACTGGCTTAACATACCTGCGAAATTCCTTTGAAGATATCTGTGGAACAATCTTTCCGGTGGAAATCAATTTCTTTCCGGTGTTAAATCTATTACTACAATAGGGAATTCAATAATTTCTTGTGGCTCAAGTGAAAGCGGACTGGCTATAGCCCCAAAGTCAATAACAAGTAAGTGGGTGAAAACAGTTGAAAGTTCTGAATCACGCTTGTTTTTGGACATTATATCTAACTACAATAAAAAATTTTTTTTTTCGAATAGAGAGTCAGAAAATTGATTTTCCTAACTTGAATCCAGAATTGAGATTAAGAAGGAAACCACATATTTATCAGCATTGGCTAAACTCTTCGTTTTTAAAGCTAGCAAGTGCTTGAAAGTTTTCAAATAGATTAGGGCATTTTGCCAATGCAAAGGTCATCTAACATCTCGACAACGCTAGGGTGGCCTTAACAGATGAAATTTTATTTCAGTAAATCAAAAGAATTGTCCTATTGCCTGCCAAAGTGATTATTAAACTACAAAATTATTTTTGTCTCGCAAATTAAAAATTTAAGGTTATTTATGTTGATTCCAATTTTACGATTCTCTAGAACTCCGACGTAATTGCTTAGCAGGGTAAGTCAAAACAGTGCCTCAGCACCGCACTGACAAGACAGCGCCTCGTCTCCAGCACCGTCAAGCTGCCACCCCTAAGCAGCGCCTCAAATGCCTGAGGTGAGGCGCTGTCTTGACATTTATATGGTAAAAATGAACCCAGCACCTCGCCTCAAAAGTTTTTAAGGAGGTGATGAGCCCCTGTCTCGCCTCACTTCGTTTTTGAAAACTAGCCTAATTTTTAATTTTTAATAATTTTAATAATAATTTTAATAATTTTTAATTTTGTTAATTTTTTTAACTTAATTATTATAAAATTCTTAACTTATTCTAAATTATTATAAATTACTATTATTATTTTAATTTAATTTAAAAATTTAATGTTAATTTAGTAACTGCGGTTTGAACTGCGCCTTGAAAGTCCATTGCCCAATATTGTTGAACCGACTATTAATTTGTGCGCTATTGTAGCTACATATGGTCAATCTACAAGGGGTTAGAAAGATAGATTTTCAAGTTAGGCAAGATATATACGGTGTTTTTGAAAAATTTAATTTGATCAGCAGCGTAAATTGAATTGGTTTAATTAGTGCCTGCTAAAACGGAACAAAAAAATGTACAAGTTGCATAGTAATTGAGATCAATAGGTTGCGATCACAACATATTCATTATTACAGTTGTTTTTAATATGAGTTAGATATATCATTTGTCGTAATTTTATTTTTAAAAGCAACATATGCTCCGTTTGAACTGCTCAGAATGGTGTGCAGCCTCCTGCCTAAGCAGAGTCTCCTCTGTGGTCAACTCAACGTTCACTGTCCAGCAGAAAGCCCTCAGCCTCACTTCTCAGAACTTACCAGTCAAATCACAGGCAGATACCATCTCCTCGTACTCACTAGCACAAGTAAGCATGTTGACCAGGCAATAGGCAAAAAGTGAGAAAAAAATTGAAAGGCATTTATCTTTGAAATAAACGTTTGAACATAGACTTTCAAAAACGTTTGAAATTTGTGATAGATCCACGTTTTCCAAATTTTAGAATATTTTTAGAAATTATATTTTTATCTATTAACAGAAGTAACGTAATCTAATGAAATAAAACCAAAATTGCAAAATTAACAGTTCGATATCCATCTATTATCATAAATTCATAAAGCGCGCAATGTTTTTGAAATAATTTAGTTCTCTATGGTGTCTTCCTTTAAATGTTCTAATAATTCTAAACGTTCTAGCATTCCTGATATTTCATATAGATCTCTACACTTGTCGAAGTACGTAAACAGTAATTTGATATTGACCTATTGCCGGAGGCTTTGCTAGAGTGACGAGACCGGAGAGCTCTATCTGCAGGCAAAACAAATATATAATAAGTTAAAATTCAAATACTAAAAATTAATTAATAGAAATTTGCAAGTATTTTGAAAGTTGTTTTCAAATTTCAAGCCCTAATTTCAGTCCACAAATTACGAAAACCCGAACGTTTCCTCTTCTTCCCAGGATTTAATCCTGAGCAGTGCTTCTTCCCAAACGGCTTTCCAATTCCCTAATTTGTCTACGCATTTTTGCCAAATTCCTATTAGCTCTTCACAGAAATTTGTCGAAACTGGGTGCTCCACTTGCTTAACTTACCTGAAAAATTCTTTTAAAGATATTTGTGGAAAACAAATATCCGATATTAGTATCTCGGTCTGCTAAATCTGTTATTACAATTGGAAATTTCATTATTCCTTGTGGCTACAAAGAGAGCGGACTGGATATGCAAGTAGCCACGTCAATAACAAGCAAGTGTGTGAAAACAGAAGTTTTGTGTCGCAGAACATAATTGGACTGTGAACTACAAGGCAATTTTTGGGCCTTCGAATAAGGTGCCCAAAAATTAATGTCCCTAACTCAAATCAAGAACTTAGATTAAACTGTGCAGAACCGTGAACAGGAAAGAAACCACATATCTTATAAGCATCTTATTATTTGCTAAAATCTGCTTTAAATTTTTATGACCAAGCTGCAAGTGGTTAGAAGTTTTCAAATAGATCAGAACATTATGTCTTAGATAAAGCTAAGGTTGTCTTACTTTGCAACAATTGTTTATTGTGCACATAGAATATTTTCATTCACTCAAAAAAATTGTGCTATTGCCTGCCATAGATGCATCGACAAAATTATTTGAACTTTATGTTTTGTAATATATCTTAAAATTTTAGCGTTATTTATTTTGTTCCTTACTTCACGATTCCTTAGCACTCCAATTGCTTAACAATATCACAAAAAATCTGTTCCTAAATCGATCAGATCCAGTGGGACTCAACTTTACACTCGTGCTGTATCCTTTGCGATATCTTGGAATTCATTTTTCTGCTCATTAAATATCGTATTTTCATATCCGGGCTTTCTTGATTAGCCAATGGGAGGCTGTGCGTGCGTGATTGTAATCTGCACGATGACTAACATGAGCTTTGTTAGCTGCATGATAACTAAACTTATAAGTAAATTCACTTAAAACTAACCGAACTAGCCCAACTTAGGTTTGGAGAATCAGGAAAACTAAAATCCTCATGTTCTACAATGAGACTTGGCTGGCGATTGATTAATAAATTTTCTTAAAAAAGTTTTTTTCTATCAAACTATTTCTGGATGGACTTTGTATACTTGTTAACTAAACCTTGTTAAACTACCTTGTTAACAAAATATAACACCACTGGCATTTGCACTATCTCAGACAATTGTTCTTCAAATCTGAATAAAATTAACGCGGAAGTGTATTTGTTAATTTCATTCGATCTCATCAAACTGTTCAAGTGATAGAGCTTTAAATTCTTCTTCGACGTATTGAAGAAGTGTTTGAACGTCGTTCTCGGATCCCAAACTTGTCGAACTTCCCGCTACGCATACTCGAATGTTTCCTTTATAACTACATACTGTTATTGTAGGCGCGTCTAGAATGTGTTACAAGGATTTGTTAGATTAATGTACTATTTGATTAATTGAATTAATTTACCAAAAAGAGCTGTCCCGTAGAAGTTGTAGTACAGATCTTCGGTCTTATATCCTAGAATGCTGGCCTCCTTTGATGGTCCGAGATATATTGAAAAGAGAACTTGAGTAGATGACACCAATTTGTAGCCAAAGTGCATCCAAGATGTGAAAAGCCTTCCCAACACATTGGCTAATATCCAATTTATTGCTGGAATTGTTGATTTTTTTCCATGTATAAAAGTTGTGTGGCACTGTTGTAGTCGAGCTTTGGTGTTTGCCTCTCCAATTGGCAATAACAATTCAGCTAATGTGCTACAAAAAAGCAACAGCAAATGTTCATGTTCCAGTGCAATCTCTTTTGAAATTTGAAGTATTTCTTATTTCTTAAGTATATTAAATTTTTGTGCGTAAATAACAATCAATTGGAAAATTATTTATACGTTTTGTTTATTAGACTCATATAACTCAAGTTGAATTACTTACCGTAGATTTCCAAATAGTGCCCCAGTTCCAAATAAGACCCCATCTCCTTATTAGTGCCCCACCCCTAGAGGCCAAAAATTTAAATAGTGCCCCATCCCTATTAGTACCCCATGGGGTATTAAAAGAGAATCCACCTAACATACTAAACTCTAGATTAAATACTTGACGAAAATTAACGCACAAAATGTGTTTAAAGTTAAACCCGCTATTAAAATTGTTTTAAAATTATCTAACTTTAATAATAGTACTTTAACCGTGATTTCAACCAAAAACGTTCTTATTTTTTATTTAAAGTTAATTTTAATTAAGTAAACGAATGATTACTGAACTGAACTGAATCAGAGATGTTTGGAATCGATAAGAATTTTATTAGCTAGAAAAACAGTGGAAAAATAAGACTAAAAATTGTCCTAAATGACATATAATTGTTGTAATTTTAATAAATAGTACCATTCCAAATAATAACCCAGTTTGTATTAGTGCCCCACCATCTGGGGTTCCCAAAACAAATTGTACCCCAGGGGCACTATTTGGAAATCTACGGTAATCTTATTTTTACAGAATTCCAAGCATCAAAACGAAAATGGTGTTCAATACTACTTTCCTGATATGGTATGTAGTATTTTTGAGAAATATGCATGAAACTCACAGCAATTTGTGTATCACGACTGTATGTGTGTAGATGCATAGTATTTTACCCTAATTTTCCGCAATCCACTGCAAATTCAGAAATAACTTACAATAAGTTGGTCATAGCACGTAATCGTTTGGCAGAAACCGGTACTGGTATTTGTACCGCGATATATTCAGGAGGTTGTATCCGCTTGTAAATTTGGTAGCGACGTAAGCCTCCAACTAAGCTACTCAATATAACTCCCGTGAATGAAGTTTTGCTCGTTATAGACAGAATTTTTACAAACTTTGTCGAGAATACTGATCCATATTTAACAAAGTTAATTGGTTCATTTCCATGCTTGATTTTTTCGAAGTTTCTGATCGGAATAAATCTATTCACTTTTTGTTTCCAGTAAAAAAGAGTTGCGATTTCTTGGCAAGCAACAACTGGAAAATAAAGCACTGCCAAGCATCTTGTCAGGGAAAATTTAGCAATACTTTTCTTCTTCTCAAATTCTGTGTTAAAATTCTCTGTTGTTGTCATGAAGGCGTGCATTATTGACTGTCCATCACCAAGCTCATGCTTAAACTTGAGAAAAAGAGTGAAATGATTTTCGTTTCCTTCATTAAGTACCAGCATTGACCAAGGACTCTTTTTGCTAGGAAATTTTTTCCTCAAAAAATCCATTTTGTGCTCTTCCAGAGCTTTCCCAGGTGTTTTGTTAAGCTTGACTTCTTTTACGTGATCGTTTATTGAAAAATGTGTTTCCCATTTCCAAAAACTGAAGCCAAACCAGCTACAAACGTATTGCTGAAACTCAGGATAGAGGAGTTTGCTATCGGAAGACAACGCGTGTATTACTCTATTTTGAATTCGCTCCTTGACTTCCGCAATATTGCATTTACCGCACACTGTTGTTGTTATTGAGACAACAAGGTGGCTTGTAGAATTTGTTCCACGTGAAAGGTCGATAGCGTAAAAAAGAGCACTAACTGGTGGAAGAACTCGCCCCAGGGAACTTGGTTTTGAGAATACAGTTGTAACAATGAGGCGCAGCAGAGTAGCGGCTACAATTAGAAGTACTGGGATTGAAATTATACATGTAATTATTTGTACCGTAATAGAGAACATGGTGTTTAGTGCACACCAGTCGGTGTCAGAATAAAAATGAAGACTGAGAATCGGAGAAGTCTTATAAATTCCGCAGTACCGTACGAGATGTTAGTGTTAGATATTTCTTATTATTCGGCATTAGGCAAGTTCAATTAACCAGCATTTAAAGTGAAAAGAGAATTATGCTCGTTCGAAAAAAAACAAACAATCCTATATAGTTTTGGTTTGTAGTAAGTTAACGCCAATATTTTAAACCTCAAGGAGAGGAAAAAAAATTATAAATGTTCTACTAATTAATACACATATTATATGTTAGATATTCTATAACATTGAGGTGTAAAACTTTTATAAAATTGGTTTAAATTGCGTTAAAAAATTACACGTGTTGCCACTCCAAACAATGAAAACACATGCATCTACACCGTCTTCAGCCTTGTATTGCAGTATTCAATTTAATGGGTAAATTTTTAATGAAAGTTTGGAAAATAATTCAATGGGTTGAAAAACCGGATCCTGAATTTTATACTGAGGTATAATTGGCATGTCATGGGAATTTGTTTTAATTCGATATAATGGGGTACTTAATTTTGGGAAACTTTTCTGAGTTTGTAGTTCTATAGTGCAAAATCAAGGTAAAAAAAAT
>JAQFYP010000688.1:0-20455 GCA_034694865.1 Bilobella braunerae | reverse complement strand
TGATTCGGCAAAATTTGGCTCTCTCCAACAAGGTATGTTACTTCTGCTGCACTATCCAATCGAACCAATTTCAAACCTGCGTCCAAGCATTCTTGATGAGCACCAAACCAATCATTCTAATTATTAAACAACATTGTATTTGACACGCATGTTTATTAACATGGACTTTATAATCATTATAATCATATTAACCTAATTTTAAATTTTCTTAAAATTTTTAATTCGTAAACTTACTATTGTTTGACCTCCATAGTAATCCTTGCCTTCAAAATTTCCCAGATAAGTTAAGCTTTCAGCTAAAATGAGGTTGAAATAGAAAATTTCAGAATAATTTTTAAAAGTTTACAGAATGGAATTGATTTAAAAAATAATTTAAATGTGTTATTTGGTTTACTTGTTAGGTTGGAAATTGATGCACTATGAGTATAGCGAAACAGCTCTGATAGAGTAAAAACGAAGCTTAGAAATTTGAAATTCATTCTTAGAGATTAAACTGCTGAAAATTAAACTGAAGTAAATTAGAAATACAAAATGTTTTATAGCTAAAACCCAGACTTTCTGCGTCAATTGGCACGTCAATGTGTTTTGATAATAAAACTGATTATTTTATTTTTATGAAGAGTATCAAGCAAAGTTTGAAATAATTTAAGAATGATGTCAATCCCTTCATAACTTCACTGTACTTTGAAGTGCTAATTACGTCCCAAATGTCTCGCACTCCAATAGGAGCTTCGCATAGGAGTGCTTTTATTTCATTATTTAGATAATATAGCACTAATGTATAATCAATACATTTACAAAAGTCTCCTCTTAAATTTCATAATAGAACGTAAGGGCCTCCATCTTCAGTCTTTGAAATTAACTTTTGAGCAAATTCACATCAATCCATTAAAATGTTGTGAAATCTGTCCAATTTCATTAATGGCGATTGAAAAATATCTTGTCTGGTAAGGTCAGAGTAAATCTAGCGCAAATAATGGGGAAAATTGAAATAATTTATTCTGATTTTGCTATCAACTGCATCCATGAACAAACAAACAATTTTTATTATGTCAAACACCTAACTATTTTACAATATACTGTGCGCTAAGGAAACACAAACCCTCACACTGCTTTTTGTTCTAAACTTTCTTTAAAAGTAGTGTTATTTTGTATTGCACTTACTTGATTTTGACTTAAATTTACATTAATAATGAGCTGATTGATCAGCTCAGTAAGGCTCTATTGATTTGCAAGTATTCATTCCAAGATAATAACAATGCTTGAATTACAACTAAAATGGTTTCCGAAATAAGAGGAACCGCGTTTTTTCAAGTTATTCACAACTAACAATATAAAAAAAAAGCGTTGGCCAATAACTCTTACTTTTCCGCTCATTAGGTTGTTTATTTGTCATTCACCAAAGAGATAGTAACTTAAAAGAGTTGTGCATAAGTTTAATTAAGTTAATGAATTTCCGACTGCATAGCAACCTTTTTTTAAACTGAATAATTTTATGCTGAAATTATCCCATTATTTTTGTAATTGTATATAAAATTACCGGCCGGCACAATTAAAACAAACTCCAACAATAATATTATTCTGAAATTTATATCATTACTCAATAATTAGTCTGAAACTTTTCATTACCTTGGCCCGTTTGACCTCAAACAAAAACTCATTACTCCCTAAAACTAATGATTTTGCATGAAAAAAAAAAATGACACTTTCGCTCCTCCGGAAATGCATTAAACTTTAATTACTATCGTGCAGCACAATTAGAACCATAACTAATTAAAAATTCTTATAAATACAAAAACAGGAATGCTAAATTTGGCATAACTGACATAACATAAATCAAGTATAAACATGGGTCTAATTTTCTACTTTTTCCTAGCGGCAATGTGTCAAGTTAGCCTTCAGGTGGAGATAAAAGTGATGTTGGAGTCCCCAGTACCCTTCGAGCCCTATGACATAGTAAGCATTTGCCATGAAACACTGGATCCAGGAGATCAGGGTTTTACGGCACATTACCATCCCGGGTTAACACTTGGACAAGTAATAGCAGGCGAGTACTTATTGCAGGTATGAGTTGCAGTGATGTATACTTGTTAAATATTATAAGGCTTATATGTTGTACGGATTCAAAATGCTATATTACTCTAGGTAGATGACAAGCCTCTTGTGATTATGACAGCTGGACAAACAATGTGGATGCATCCTAAAGCGGCTCACGTTTGGGGAGCCAATGCTTCAAACACCACAATGTGTCAACTCACGTTCACAATCTTCAGCCGTGTTGGACAGCCGTTGATGTATCTTGCTGATATTGATCGTGGTTCTTATGAAGACGCATTGTCAAAGGCAACGAGACCGGGAAATTTAAACTACGAATACGTTGCTTGATGAAGCTTGAATTTGAGAACACGTAAATTAGTAACTCCAGTTTAATTGTTTTACATATATATTTATAAATTGAATTCAATACTGTAAATCTTTTCTGCATAACCTGGTCCACTTTTAAAACATGTTGCAAAACTGGAAAATAAAATTCACAAACTTCACCGAATTTACTAAATCCCTCTTTATTAAGTAGCGTCTTAGCTACTTTATGGGAATGCTCTTTTTGTCCGTCTATCCATCGTACTCTTCGGTTGCGCTATAACGGGTTGACTTCTTCGAAATGTTTTTGCTGGAAAACGTTTTGCATCAAGACCGAGGTCAAGTACGAAGATGGTTCATTAGGGATTCCCTTCCTCCACATTTCAATGAACCACTTATAAACCCCAAAACCGAAATATCGGAGATTTCGGTTTCTTGCTGGTTTTGTCTTCCGTGAAACCTTACTATAGTCTCAAAGACCCAAGTTTCCCCTCTAACTCATTCCATGAACTGCTAACTGACTGACAAAATGACTAATAAAATGACCTCCAAAGCAAAAAAAAATCGGATTTCTCGAAATTTTCCTGGTTTTACATGACACAAAAAGTCATGAAGTCTCAATGAGCAGATAACCCCTGATCCTCTAAACGACCCCCAAAACCAAAAATTATGTCTTTTTCTGGTTTATACGAAAAAAAATCTAAACATAGTTATAGTACTCAAGTGACCTCTATCCCTTTCAGTTCATATCTATGACCCCGTAAATGACCCCTATTTATTCATATGAGAGCAATACGCTACTTCCGGAAGTGCGCTTGCAACGGTTGATTTGTAAAAACATTTTTGATTAAATAGTAACAAAATTCACCGTTTTACGTTCAAGGTATGTTACACATATGACAAATTGACTGTATTAATAACAAACTATCAACGAATTATTGCCTTGATGTTGTTACAAATATTATACAAAATCAGTTTCAATATTATTTAGTAGGCGGAATGCCACTTATTGTGGGTTGCTTCATGATGTGACAAGTAAAATGGTATTACAATGACTGAATGAAATTAACCAATTCCAAAAAAAATAGACAGAACATACTTTTTCTCACTTGTGATAGTTGAACTTAAATTTTCTCCCTTTTTGTTTTAATTTAAATATTGTCGCACAGCTATTTGGACGCGTTGTGGCCGACACTCTACAGCAGTTGCTGCTTACGACAAAGCTAGAATTAGATTCCGTTAAATTTATTTCATTATCATTTGTTTATTTTACTGAAAAATTGAGTGATCCCACAAACAGAGCAGCGGCTGACAGCCATATACTTAACATCCAATTTATTTGTGAGGGTTGTAGATTTGTTCAAATAAAGCCACTAGAAATGTTGTAGCTAATTTTGAGTTATGCTAAGGAAGTAAGGTTAGATGCCTTAGTTATTTTTTATCTGTCACAGTGAACACATTTTGGAAAATTGTGAAAATTATTCTGAAAGAGGTACGATAGAATGTGATCGAAGCAAAGAGTCCCATTGAAGTAATATAATTTTACCTACACCCTTTATCTAAAAGTGACTCAACGCGGGCGAAGTTTAAGTAATTTAAAAAAAATTTTTAAAGTAAACTGCATCAAATTATAAATTGTGAATTATTCACAAGTACACTTTATACACACATTTCAATACACTGCTAACTTACAGTTAATCAATACAAGGCGATTCGTCTCTAAACTTAGATTACAAAATATATCACTGCTTGCGTAACTTTAAAACATTTAAATTAAATAATAAACTTTGCGAATCGGATTACAACTGTAATATATACTTGATTTATATGTGACTATATGTACTGCTATTGCAGATTAATATTAATTCCCATTAAAAGTATATGTGGAACATGCATCAGGTTTGAACAATTAACTCAACTAAACTAAATATTTGAACAAAAATAATTGTATTGTAATAATAATTGTACATAAAGTATCTAGCGTTTGCTTTAACTATAATTTTTTTTAAATTTATGACAGAACATGGAAATAGAAATTAAAAAAAAAATTATAGAGCTAGCACGATTTATTATTAAATACTATTATATCAAATGCTGTTTTCTCAATTTGTAAGCCTCAAACATAAATGCAAAATAATTACTCAATGAATTATTTCCAAAACTAATAGTTAAAAATATTAAAATAGTAGTATAAATTTAATGTAAATATATAGAATACGGTTTGTGAAGTAAACTCATAGCCTTGTCAAACAAATTTGAACTAATCTTTTCAAGCATTCCAATTTCTGTGCATCCAAGTCCGAGTTAATCTTAAGAACATGATTTTGTGCGTCATCTTTGAAGCACTCCGTCTTATGAGAACTAACTTTTTGATGGTGGTATAGCAGATGCCGATTTGGAAACTCTTTTTTGCAGAAACCACATTCATAGGGCATTTCTTTTGTGTGTATTCGTATATGTGAGTCTAGAGAATCTTGATGTAAAAAAGTTTTCAAACAGAATTTACAACAAAAATCCCTTCTTTCAGCATGAATTAAAAGATGGTTGTGCAGAGATGCCTAGGAACAAAGTGTAGAACTACAAATCTTGCATTTGTAAAGCTTACCCAGTTTATGCGTCTCCAAGTGAACCTTCAACATCGATTTTCTTGAAAACGACTTCTTACATACATTACACTCAATTGATTGTTCCATTGTATGAGACGACAAATGAGAGTACAAAGAACTTGAAACACTAAAGTTTTTTGAACACATGGAGCATTCGAACGGCCGCTCGTTGGTATGAGTGCGAGAATGACTCTCGAGAGAACACTTCTTATTTGTCTTGAAGTCGCATATTGAGCAACTAAAGCGTTGGATACCAATACCAAGGTGTCAATCCATGTGACGCTTTAGTGTACTTCTCTCAGGATAGGAGTTTGTACACAATGTACATTTGAATGGTTTTTCACCAGTGTGCATGGTATCGTGTCGCTTCAAATCTGCAGGTAACTTAGCTGCGTAACCGCAATGGTACATGTGCTTGCTTTCTCCGGTGTGGATCACAATGTGAGTGTTTAATCGGTTTTGTGCCTTGAACTTACGATCACAGAAAGGACAATTCAGCAATCCCTCACTTGTGTGCCCTCGCATGTGAATTTTCAATTCATACTTCTCAACAAGACAAGTCTTGCATTGAGGACACTTTGTGGCACATGCCGCCTGAGATGAGCCTTGAGTGCATTATGATTTTTAAAAGTTCTCTCTCATTCTGAACAAGGAAACGAAGTTTCATGGTTCACAGAATGTTGTTCCAAACGTTTCAGAGATGCAAACTTCCTGTCACACTTGGAGCATGCATAAGACGCTACGTTGGAATGTGCCCAAATCTGATGTTTGAACCAGCTCTTCACCTTAAAGGATTTTTGACACAGCTGACACATGTATCTCTTGGTATGCTGTTCCACGTGAATCCGTAAATAGGCCTTTGCCTTAAATTGTTTTTTACAAGTGGTGCATTGATATGGCCTTGCATCCGAGTGTGTTGTCTTGTGACGCTCCAGCTATTGTTTTCCAGAGAATGATTTGCAACATATTTCACAGGTGTGATTCATCTCTTTCCTTTTTGCAGTAACAATACGTTAACATGAAAAGGAATCCCAGTTTTTCTGAAATTTATTTTGTACAAAGTACGGTTATTGTTGATTATAATTTACCTGAAAGTGGTTACTCTGATACAAATTGCTCCAATGTATTTGTTTAGATATATAATATGTAACACTTCATGTTCCTATCCCCGTGTTCCACATGTACCTCAATTTAATTTTTTTTTGCCAAATTGTACACTGAAGTATTGTATAGTTTCAATAATAGTTAATAATAATAGTTTTATGGATAGTTTCACTAATGTAGAATTTCAAAGAATAATACAGCTGTGCAATTGAATTGGTGAAGGTTTAGAGAATGAACCTATTTTTTAATGGAATTTTTTTACTGTATGACCTTTTCTCCTTTTCCCCACTCTTTTTTAATTCTTTGTTCCCTATGGCTAAATTTCTAAATTTAAAATAAATATTTTTTGAAATAAAATTTCTGAAATTCTTATGGGATTTTACACGGTATTTTTTGTGATTCATGGGGTCCCCCTTCCTGAAATTAGTTTTTTTTTTCATTAGCCGTGCTTAACCTACAAATCTGGGGACACTTTACAAATGCGCAATATACAGTTGTATAGTTTATATCCAGAAAACTAATTTCAGGAAGGGGGGACCCCATGAATCACAAGAAATACCGTGTAAAATCTCATAAGAATTTCAGAAAATTTACTTCAAAAAATAATTTGTTGAAATTTTGGCCATTGAAAATTCCCACTATGCTTAAAAATTCTTTTTATTTATCAGTATTAAAAAGGCAAATTTTCAAAATTTTAACTCTTGTGCACGCCTGACCATCCCCTTGTAAGTGCAGCCTTCGTACAAAGGCCAACAGGAGGCTTCGCTTGGATTTGAAGAAAGATGCAAATGTAAAGTCGGTGGTTTCCATCCGCAGCGCTTAGAAGCGTTTTAAAGACAGGAAATTTCAAAAAAATTTAAAATTGCGTTAAATTTTCACATTTAAAAAATGAAAATTCGAATAGTTTACTGAATTTAGCTTAAACAAAAATTGCCGTGATATCAGCGATTGGATTGTTCCCAACCAATTTCCCACTTTTGTCAATCATACGAATCAAGGAGCTATGAAAATCTCCCACGGCAATGCCACTCGGCTGAACGAACGCTGATTTCAATATGCAAGAATTTTAATTCACTTCCCTTCCAGTGCCAGCGATCAGTTTCAGCAATTTTTACTCATGCTTGACTTTTTGTTTTCAAAATTTTCAAGGTTAAACATCTATAGCTGAAGCGTTGTTACTTCACGTAGGACGAGAGCTCAGGAAGACTATGCAAAGATTTGATGGTTTCCAGTAGCAGCGATTATCAGCGTTTCAGCTCCATTGAATGTCAGATCCTAAAAGTACTTTATCATAAAATTTGCATTTTCAGTGATCACTGAAGCGCTGCACTCTACGAGAGTAACATTAATTTCATGGTTATCATTCCTGAGTCCCATCTTGGCATCCAGAGGGGTGTTATATTACAAAGAAGAAATCCTGCAGAATTGCAAACTGAAATTAGAAATTTGATTGTTTTCCGAATTCGCAATTGACTAAAGTTCGCCATTTTGAATAGCAATTTTGCCGGAAAAGTAAATTTCCTTAAAACAAAGAAGTTATTACAATTAAAAGTTAATCACAATTAACACTTGGTTACAATTAAAATCATTAATCACTAATTGATGCAGATTTGGGTAAATAGCTCGAAAAGGAGGATTTTTGACGCAAATTCAGCGCTCAATGACAGTGGCGCATAATTGATTCATTAAAGCTAATCAAGATATTTCACGGTAATACTCACCTAGATAATACCACTCACCGAGCTTTCAACTCTCTTCGATTCAAAAATTTTCCAAAATTTTCCAAATAAAAAAAACGTCCTCATCTTCTCCAAGAAACATACTAAAATGTGATCTATTTCAATTAGCAGCAATTCAGCTCCACAGTAGGTCATTTTCAAACATTCAATATACGTGCAAAATTCCAGACGGCGTTGAAATTCCAATCCTACTATTATTACAACTACCAGGAATTTTGCAATTTTGAATTTCTAATTTTGCCTAAAAAAAATAAACAGCAATTAAAACTTAAGTATAGTTAAAATTAATCCTAATTTATGTTATTATAAAATGTAATCACAATTCACATACTTCATACTACTCCTTACCAAGCAAGACAATTCAAAAATGCATCTCGTTTCAAAATTTTGAAATATTTAAAATTTTTAATCAACGACAAATTTTCAGCTTTTTTCAAGATTTTGAAAATCTAGTTTTACAAAGAGCTAAGCAGCAATTTCAGTGCCGTTTTGCGCCCTCATCCAAAGCTGTGAATAATTAGATTGATCTCATCCTGCACTGGAGTTGTATTGAGCCTAATCAATCAAAATGGTGATCCAGCAGCAAATTCCCAGCGATTCTCAGACAGGGCGCTTCGGATCGCTAATTACGGCTGAATTGTTCATGCCCCTATTCTGGAGAAAGGCAGCAACAGACGCCGAATTGTGATCGATTGGAAATTGGCGAGTGTACTGAACTTATCATGTTGAGAAAGCGTTTTGAGTTTGCGCGTAAGTATCAGCGTTACCGCCATTTCGATTCAATTGAACGTTGCCAGAACGTTGCGCACCTCTCGGATGGAGTGAACGCATTTGCTGTATGCAGTACAAAATTACAAAATGAGGATTTTTGACGCAGATTCGACGCTCAACTACGGCGGCGCACAATTTATTTATTCGCAGGCTACAAAGTTGAAGTCGCCGTTTTTAATAATTTAATAATTTAATTAATTGTCGCATAATATTTAAATACTAATGGAAGAACTTGCAATTGTCTACTTCTTCATTTACAAAAAATATGGTGTGGCGCACAAAAGTGGCGCAAAACTCATGCGTTGATAAAGAGAAAGCGTACCAAATTGGAAAAGATAATAATTATTGCTCGTTAATGTTTTTTTTCTCTAATTTTGAAAAAAAAAAAGTGAAAATTCACGATTGACATTTTATCACTAACAAGCGGTCACTCGTGTGTTAAAATTTTGGCGAGTTTAAATGAGTTTGAAGTGAAAGCGTTTTTTAGCATTACCACCATTTTGCTTCGAATCAGCGACGCTGTGCACCTCTCGGATGGGTCGAGTAAGCGTAGTAGTTGGTGAGCATTGCGTACACAATTGGAAAATTATTAAATGCGTGTTCAAAGCGGCTTGAAACAAAAATTTCAAACAAAAATTTTGCTTGGAAAATGTACTTTATGGTTAAAAGTACAAATACTACAAATACCGTGGAGATATCAACGCTAGAACAAAAGCCAAATTCCATACTGATCAACAAACGCAAACGAGCCCTCTTCAAACAGGAATTTAGAACAGTTTTTTTTTAATTTCTTAAAAACCGATTAAAACTGTACTAACTATAACCTAAAGTGTTTCGATTTATGCTTGAAATTAAGCAAATGCCTTATGTTTGAAAGTAAACATAAAATAATCTTAAAAACTATTTAAAAAAAACTTGGTAATTTATTTGGGAATTAACATTTTTTAACAGAATTAAATAATTAGTTAAATTAATAAGATTCAAAACATACTTAAAACAATAATGAGAAAAAGTCTTTGAAGAATGGTTTTGAATCAGATTTTTAATATTATTTTATGACTTCAAATTCATGATTAGCGGATTTTTTCTATTTTTCAAAAATGGACGAATCCTTAACAGAATCAGCGACAGGCAGCGCTTGGCTCAGAAGAATATGACACTGGAAGGGGAGCGTAGAGGTGAAGAACAAATTGACGCTGATTGCAAATTGCTGAATTGCTGCATACATGTGACATTTTGCCGGAAGCGACTCGGCTGACCATCACTGAGTTTTTGTTTTCTAAGACAGTAGTTGTTGATTCAGGTAGACAAACAGCGCGATTTTTACGATCAGCGTTCAGCGATTGAGGCAGCAGCGATCGTGTCGACATCACCGCATCCAGTACTATACTTTTTTCATATATTTCGGATGTCGAGTAATCCAGGGACCTGCAACAAGCAATCCTTTTTAGCTATGAAAACCCTGCAGAGTTGCAGACGGCGCTGAAATAAAATTTGAGTTTTTTGAATCTGCGATTACCAAAAGTTCGAAATTTTGAATTGAAAATTTGCCCAAAAACAAGAATTTCCTTAAAACAAAGGAAGTATTACAATTAAAAGTTAATCACAATCATAAACTAATTACAATTAAAATTCAATCACTGAAAGATATTTCACGGTAATCTCACCTACATAATACAGAAATTTCTTCACTCTTTATTTTAATTCCTTTAGTTTTTTTTTAAATTCAATACCACATTTTCAAAAAAAGCGATTCCTGGCGGATTCGAAAATTCAGCGATTGAGAAATTTCCGTCAGCGAAATCAACACCGCTTCCAATCAATTTCCAAAAAAAAAATGAACACTTTCTAAATTTTTCGAACACTCACGACTATCGATCATCTGAAACAACTACATTAGAACTAAACTCTCACTAATAAAGCCTGCAGAATCCTATATGGCATTGAAATGAAATCCTAAATGCCTAAATTCAAATCTGATATTTCCAAAATTTCGGCGCTGCAGATACAAATTATTATACAAAACAAATGTCATTACGCTTGGTTTAATTTTTTCAATCGTCATTTTATTTTCAAAACTGTATTTTCAGTTATTCAAAAAAATTTAATTTTTTGAAAAAGAACTGAGCGCAGAAGCTATTTAGCATCAGCATCTTCCAGCGATGTAAGAGCGCTGCAAACCTCACGGATGGAGTGAATATAGTTGAGACAATTCAAACCTAAGCATATTTGAGGTTCAGCGCTCAAAGACAGCGGCGTGCAATTTATTTATTCGCATGCCACCAAAATTCAAATAAAACTTAATTAACAATGAATTAAGTTGTCATTAAACACTAACTGAAAACGCTGTAATTAACATATGACATACGAAAATACTGCACGCAAACTCTTCACTTAGGTGATTTGAGAATAAATGCCATTTCCACGTTCAATCTGTTAAATTTCCCAATTTTTATTATGTTTTCAAATTGTATAATCAAATTTTAGAAAACTTATAAATTTTTGTTTTGTTGAAGCGATTTACACGTCGAAAAGCGTGATTTCCAGTATCAACGATATACAGAAAAAAAAACTATTCCTTGCTGATTCGAAATTTCAGCGATTGAGAAATGGCCGTCGGCGAAACCGTCGACATCGCATCCAACTGCGTTATGAAAAATTTAAATATTTCTAAAAATTCAAGATTACACAAACAATATGATTTAACCGCCATTTGATCTGAAACACTCTATTTTTTAATATGACAGAAACTTCCAGAATTCCAAACGGCGTTTAAATTAAAATTCGAATATTTCCCGAGTCTGCAACTACCAAAGTTTTGCCATTTTGAAATTCAATGTTGCCTAATAGTACAAATTTAACTACAATTAAAATTTAAATAATAATTAAAACTTAATCGCAACTGAAACTTAAAAGACAATTGACCAATTTCACAGTAACCCTCATCAGGATAATTCCGAAATTTCTTAAACCCACCACCCTCATCTCGGTTCGAAATTTTGAAATCCTAAAAAACTTTTACTCAACGTCAAATTTTCAGCTTTTCAAAAACTTTGAAATCTTGATTAAAAAAAAACTGAAGCAGACGCTTTCAGACACTTTCAATTCCAAAACATTGCGCTTCGAATCGCTGTTTACGGCTGAAAGGTCCATGTCCATTTTAGGAACAAAATTTAAATTGGCACTAAATTTAAATTGATGAAATCAAAAAATGTGCCGCAATAGGCTGATTCAGCGCTGTAGCCACCGCTCCAGTCGCTTGAAGCGTTTCTCCAGTGCTACTGACCCTTCGAACATCCATCGTGCATACTCGCCTATCTCAAGGAGTTACTCAGTCAGCTATATCCAGGAGGAGTAATCTCCTTGGATTTCAGCGTTTTCAGCACTACGCTGAAAATTTACAGCGTTCAGGCGCTCATCAGACGTTCTCCAAACAGTAGGGCATCACTTCACCACTATTTCTTTCCAACAGAATAATGATTTACAACGTGAAAAAACACATCAAGAATGCAAAGAGTTTCGAAAATAATGTCAACTCAAAAAGATGCCCACCGACTTGAAAAATACATCACAGTTTAAAATTTAAAACAACTAGAAAATGGCATCGTGATTTAAAATTTAGAACAACTGGAAAAAGACTACGTGATTTAAAATTTAGAACAAATGGACAATTTGTTCACCTATTTGACCTATTTCGAACAAAAGCAATTTCAAATCAACTTTTAAAACTATTTAAAACAAAATTTTCAACGAAACTCTTCTAAAATTCTGTTTAAAAAATACTTCGATTAAAAGTGTCAGCAACAAATACTGATGAGCCATTGACGCTACAACAAACGCGTCGCTTCACTAGCAATTGCATCAAACCCAATCCTGTCCAAAAAGGCATTTAGAACAGCATTTTAAAACAACAAAAAATTAACAAACTCAGTTTTAAATTAGAAAAAAATCTGTTTCAAAAATATACTATATACTACCGTATATACTCTGCTCCCACCCACAAGACCCACCACTTTCCCACTTTTGTCATTCGTACAAATCGAGGAGCTCTCACTATCTGCAATGAAAATTTGCATATTTCCAAACTCCCAATGGGCTGAGTAAACACTGATTTAAAAATGCAGGAGGCATTGTTCCGATTCTCCTCTCTTCCAGTGTCAGTGATCAGTTTCAGCGATTTCCATCATGTCCATTTACTCAAAATTTCAAATTTTGTAGAGAAATAAGCATCCCGATAGCTAAACAAATAATTCTATTTCACACAAAGAAACCCTACAGCATTCCAGATGGCGTTGAAATTTGAAATTTTTTATTTTACTGAAAGTAAAATTTGCTGAAATATAACCACAATTTAAGTTAGTCACAATTAAAGTAAACAAACATAATACCAAAAAAATCTCCGAAAATGAAGTCTTTAGAAGTCATTACTCATTGTTCTGAATAATAATAATAATGAAAATGTATATTGAAATTGATGAACAACAGTGTAGTGTTTTTGAAAAAGCGTTTAATTTTTTAATTTTGAGAGCCCAATTTTGCAGATGCTTCTTCAAACTTGTTTTGAATCCGGAACATAATCTAGTTTGACTAGAGCTGAATCAGCGTATGGCAGCGATTGGTTCAGAAGGAAATGACACTGGAAGTGAAATGGACCCATGTAGCAGGTGGTTTGAGCAATACAACAAGTTGACGCTGACTGTAAATCGCTGAATCGCTTGCTTTGGAAACTACTTATTCCAGGAGCTATGGAGTTCTTAATCGCTGAACTTTGGTTTTATAAAACAACATTTCCTTCCCCGCGTTTGCAATTCTGCGCAAGGTCGCTTATGCACAGTTCAGCGGTAATGAAAGTTGCAGCGTTTTCAGCGTCAAAGAGAGTTTGAAAGAAGCGATTTTTGAGTTCGACCTGTTGAAGTTGTCTTCCATGTTCAAGACCAATTCCAGCGATTCCACGATGAAGTGGCACAAACGTGTTAATTTTTAACGCTTTATAAAAAGATGTTAATAATCTTGCAATTAATTATTTATAATATATAGTAATGATATAATATAATATATCAATTAACTTAATTACAGAAGCAAAAAAAAATAATTTAGTATTGGAACAGAAGACCAAGGACACCTGAGAAGAATTTTTTATGCTTGAGACTTTTTGATAGAAATTTCAAATTGCACAAAAGTGATCTTGTGATGAAATCAAGATTTTGCCATTTTCGAGAAGATAATTTTTTATGAAAGAACAGGATTAGGAAATTATGGCTCATTGCTCTAAAATTTAAAATTTTTAAATAAAAAAAATTATAAGAATAGTTCGTTTTAATTTTGAATAATTTTTTTTCTGCGGTGAGATCCTACCTTTAATTCTTTAAATGCGTGTTTATTCGTCAAAAAGATTAATTTCCGGAACACAATTTATTTTGACTCAACTAGAATCAGCGCGTTGCAGTGATTAGCTCGGAAAAATTGGCACTGGAATAGGAACGGCCACATGTAACCGGTAGTATGGGAGCTGTAGAACAAATAGACGCTGATTGCAGATCGCTGAATCGCTGAAGGCATGCATTCGATCATAATTATTCTAGGGTCGCCCTGCAACGCAATTGTGCCAAGAGCAATAGAGCCCACAATCGCTGGTTTTTCGCTTTCTAAAACCACTTTCCATTCTCTGTCTTCGCAGTTCAACGGTAATGGAAGATGGAACGCTTTCAAAGGAAATTTAAAACATTGCATTGACGCTTGAAGCGATTCTTGACTTTGGACTTTGCAAAATGTCATCAGTGTTCAAGAAAGATATATTTCAGCGATTTCAAGATGCGCTTTTAATGTAAGCGATCTTGATCTTGACGACACGGTTGTTGGTTTCAGCGATGTAGATCACGTCATATAATTCATTGTCACACAATCCTCCAGTTTCATTTAACTAATTAGTTAAATATTTAGTTAATTACAATTAGTAATTAGTAAACTTAAATTAATCCATAATTAGTGAAAGTCTTTATAAGCTAATGAATTTTAATTTCATCAACGCAAATTCCGTACCAGGAAAATTTTGTCCAGCTGAATGGCGTTTCTTTGCTTCTGGAGCGCTGAAGCTTCCGTTTCTATTTCCAGCGATGTTATCCAATCAGCGTTCTGCAGGGCATCGTGTCTACGACTTTTATCTATTTCGAACATAACGGCTTTCAAAGGTGTTTTTTTTTCAAACAGCAAACAACAAGGGATTAAGAACAGATTTTTTTTAAAATTTCCTCAAAACCAATTAACCTAATATATGCTTTGATTTATGCTTGAAATTAAGCAAACGCCTTATGCTTGAAAAGAAGCAAAATAGTCATTTTTTCATTTCAGAATTATGAAGTGTTTGAAATTACTTTACGTTTTTGAGGGGCGGAGTCAAATGACTGGGACATGGGCGGAGCATGATACGTTGTCCGGTGGCGTTCGTTTTCTAGCATTGCCAGTTTTCCGTCATATTTTTGACGCAACTGGTCGTTGGAGAGGTTGAGGTTGCATTACGGTCAGAGGTCGGAGCTGAGAAGGGCCTCAAACTCTTCTCTGATTGGTCGGAAATTGTCCTTGAGCTCATGGGCTTGTACCCGGAAAAATAAAAAGACTTGTTCTGCCTTTTTAAAATCGAATGTTAAGACCTTTTTTTAAAACAATTAAAAAAGAACCTCAAACTTGACAAAATTGACGTCGAACGCATGATGCAAACTAGCCAAAACCTATTTACCGCGTTACATTACATGTAAATCATTCATCGCGTGACGTCAAAATGTTTTTTTTTAGATTTGAAAATTTGAATTGTAAAGTGAAATTTAAAACTTTAAATTTTTAAATTTTCTGTTCTGGCAAGCTAATTTTCCACTTTTGTCAATCATACGAGCTCTCACTCTCGTATTCTCGTGAAAATTTGCATATTTTCACCGTTATGCCACTGAGCTGAGCAAATGCTGATTTCAAAATGTTGGCATTGTTCCGATTGTCCTTTCTTCCAGTGCCAGCGTCTTTGCCTCATGATTAGTTTTTTAAATTTTCAAAATTTTAAAGCTTTTCAAAAAAATTTTTTGCTCAAAGTTCAAGCGTTTTTATCTCACGCGCAAAATTTTGACCGCAATCAACATCTTCTTTCAGCGATTAAACTTCTCGGATGAAGTGAACACAATTGATGCAACAGTCCGTAAATAACTCGAATATTAGGATATTTGACCCAAATTCAACTCTCAAGGACAATTCATTCATTAGCAAGCTACAAAGCTAAAATTAGTTCTCATTACAAATTAAGTAATTATTTAAGTAATTAAGTACTAATCGAAGAAATCAATTTTACGTTTTCGGACAAGAAGGGATCTGGGGGAGCAACAATTTCATAGATCAGGACTTAAAAGATAAAAATTTAAATTGGCGCAAAAGAGATGTTTTGATAAAAAAATCATACAATTTTCTAAAAGTTAATTGTTTTTAGAAATCATGACTAAATAATTCAAATTTCATGTCAGCGTTCCTCATGGCGTGGTTGTTGGCATCAAAGCATGTAATTTAATTTGCTTCAGCACAATCCACCGGGTTCATTTAACTAATTAATTAGTTAAACAATTAGTTTATTATATATTTTTTTCGCGCTGACTCAGATGTCTCAGGAAGGAGTCACTCGGGCAGCTATATGAAGAAGGAAGAGAATAATATCCTTGAGTTTTAGCGTTTTCAGCGCTACGCTGAAAATTAGCATCGTTCAGGCGCGTATGCGACACTCCCCAAGGAGGATTGCGCTCCGCTCGGCACCGCTTCAGCGCTATTCCTTCCCAACAGAAAAATGACCCATAACGTGAAAGTAAAACTCACCAAAAATACAGAAAGTTTGGAAAATAATGTGGAACTAAGAAGTTGTACACAGACTTGAAAAAGACATCCATTTAAAATTTAGAACAACTGAAAAAACATCCATTTCAAATTGAAAACAATTTTTTCAAAATTTTGATTTCAAATGATGAGAAGTGAATTCTTCAAATGTATTTACCCTTCAAAAAGTGTTAGATCCGGAACAGAACCAGCGATCGGCAGCGTTTGGTTAGAAAGAAAATGGCACTTGGAGGAGGAGGACATATTGGCACTGATTGAAATTGGCAAATGGCGATAGTCACCTTCCAGTGATATCTTGCCTCCAATCTCACACAATCGCTGATTTTTCGACTTCTAAAAAAAAATGTTGACTCAGGCAGGCAAAGAGGGGGATTTCTAGTGCTAGCGATCGAAAATTCAGCGATTGAGAAAACACTAATTTTTATTTTGGAAAACTCAAAACTTTCCTAATCATTGAAAACCATTAGAACTAAAGTTATCACACGAAATGCCAATCTGGAAATTTGTGTTCATTTTAACGGCGTTTCTCAGCCTCTGCCGCGCTGAATCTTCAGTTTCTATTTCCAGCGATGTCACCAATCAGCGTTCTGCATTGCTTCGCAGCAACTTCTACCACTTTCAACTGTTTCGAATAAAAGCCCTCCTAAATCAACTTTTTGAACTTTCTTAGTTTGAAACAATTTTTTTTACAAGCAACTTATCCCATGATTAAAAGTGCCAGTAACAAATACTATGGAGCCAATTGCGTTCAAACGCCAAACTCCATACTGATCGCCAAGCGAAAACAAGTCCTATTCAAACAGAAATTTAAAACAACATTTTTTTTTAATTTATACTTAAATGAAAAAATTGTTTCGAGAATATACCATGGGATCTCTGCTTTGAGGAATTCAGCGATTGAGACACCGCTTCCAGTAAATAAAACCCTGTTAGCTAATAAGTACTTTATTTTTACATGATAAAAAAAAAACAGTAAAAATGGGGACGGCGCTGAAATTAGGAATTGGGTTGCTTCCTGGATCCAATTAAAAGTCATCACAATTTCAAAATTGAAATGCTCAAATATTTTAAAATTTGTTAAAAAATTTTAAAATTTTAATTGTTTATTTTTTTCAATTTTTCAATTTTTTTTAAAATCTTTTTTTTTTAAACCAAATTGAATTAATTATTCCAAAATAATAAAGTCTTATTCTAAAAAGAACCGAGCAGTAGCATTTTTGGAACAGCGTAGTCCAGCGATGAAGGGGCGCTGGACAACTCTCTGATGGAGTGAACACAGTGTATGAGACAGTTCGAAAATGAATGCATTTGAGATTCAGCCCTCAAAGACAGCGGCGAAAAAATTGATCCATTCGCTTGCCATGAAAATTCAAATTAAGCTTAGGAAAATAATTATGTAATTAAACTCTAATTAATTAATTCACCAATTAATTGAAAAAACGCTGTTTATTAAAATAAAAATATTATTACATAAACACAACAAGACATACAAAAAAAACGGGGAACTGCGTCAGCAAATGGAACCTAGGGTAAGAATTTTTATTTTGAAATGGCACGAAATTGATCTTTTTGAAAAAAAATCTTAGTAATCTAGCAAGGATACTACTTTTTGAAATCACAGCGCATTGTTCTAAATCATTAAAATAAAAAAGGGAAGGTGCGTAATATCCAGCAAAATATATACAACGGGTATATCGCAATTCGCAAACTGCAATATCGAATATTTTTTATATTAGTCCAACCCTCGAAGGCCGAGTGGTTAGAGCCTTGAGCTCTAGCCATGGACGGACACGGGTTCGAGTCCCCAATACGGAAGTATTTTTTTTTTCGAAAGGTTTTCTCACTTTCCTTGCCCGAATGGGGTATTGGAGGTGAGGTGGGGCAGCTGGGGTGCGTGTGTGACCTGGGGTTGCAGTTGCGGAGGGTGGACTGGGGTCTGTATGCGTAAGACCATTGTTCCTATCTCTGCCACTTGCCTCCCCACCATGGCCGGAACCCACCCTCCCCCTACATATTGACGAACGCTTAGTGGAATTATCAAAGAACAAAAAAGAGAATATTTTTGATATGTTGATACTCACACACGCATAGGTGTCTTTACTTAGGATATGTTCACTTGGGATATTTTACGCAATTGGATATTTTCACTTCAGTTATTTTCACCAATTGGATAATTTCACGGGGGATATATTCACCAATTTGATATTCTAAGTTCAGATGTTTTCATTGGATATAATATCATCACTCGAATATAGAAAACATGATGAGAAGTGTTTTTGAACAATTTTTTAACGTTGAGAACCCAATTCTGTCAATACTTTTTTAAGAAAGACTGAAGATCGCTGAAAATTCAGTTTCTATTTCCAGCGATTGTCAGCAATCAGCGTTCAGCAGCGCTCATTGGCGACATCTACCTCTTTGACCTATTTCAATCATAGTACTTAAAATCAGTTTTTAACTTTTAAAGTATATTTTTCAACCAATTCTTTGTTTAAAAAAGGTATTTTGTATGGCTACGGCTTCGCTTCAATGGAAATTTCATCTTGATCATCAAACGCAAACGGCAAACCCATGTTCAAATAGGAATTTAGAAAAACTTTTTTTTAAATCAATATATATTTTTTAAAACAAAAGTTTTAGATTCAAATTTTGTTTTAAACAAATGTCAACTTTTCAAAAATTTGTTTTAAATTACTTTGTTCCTGCTCAAAGTTCCAGCGGTATCAACCATCTTCAATCTGCAGCGCACCGTAGCCGAGTCTACGACTTTGACATATTCTAATTGTTAGTAAAATCTTATCCATTTCGAAAAATAATTTTTGAAATCATTTCCAATTCGTTCTAAATATTTAAAATTTCGAGATAGAAAAAATGGCGCAAACTAAATGTAAATATAGGAAATGAAGACGTTTTTAATTTTAAATTTGGCACTCTTTAGCTACGCTATCCTTGTACAGGGTTGCACTTGGGATGCTTGGGATTTTTTTTTTGAATCTGCAGTTACGAAAAGTTTGCCATCTTCAATTGCGCTTTTCCTTAGAAATTAAAGTTTCTTAAATTAATCAATTACATTATTACATTAGTTAAAAGTTAATCACATTTAAAACTTAAACACACTTAAAATATAATCACTAGTTTCAAAAATTTCGTGCTACTCGTCGCTAGAAATCGGTACAGAAATATCTTCAACTTGTCTTGTCTCTCTTGTTTAAAATATATTGTAATTCCATTTTTTTACTTCATGCCACATTTTTTTTTATACTTTTCAAAATCTCAGGGTGATTTTTAGTATCAGCGACAAATCGAAAAGCTATTTGTGTCAGCCAATAACGTCAACACCGCTTCCAATCAAATTATTATTATTTCAAAATGTTCAAATTTTCATTAAGATGATAATGAGAATTCGTATTTGTTGGCGATCAATGTGAGGCAAGGAAGCCAAGTTATAAAATTGATCTCTAATAAAAAAAAACCAACATTTCCGTCGGCATTTTGACATCCTCAAATTTTTAAACCATGATTCAGATATCAGTTTTGAAATTTTTACGTTTCACGATTTTCAAAATCGTGTTCTAAAACGAACTCAACACAAGCGTTCAGCAGCGCTTTTAGCGGCGTTCCGTGCCCCTCTCCAAAGATGGAAAAAATAGGTTATATTCGCTCAGCACTGTTTCGCCTCTGGGCCGGAAACTCAAATTTAGCAAATTCCCAGCGATTCCCAAGCATCACGCTGCCGATCGCTGATAACGGCTGAATGGTTCCTGTCCACCTTCTCGACAACGGGGCTAACAGACGGCGGATCCTGTTCGTTGGAACAGTTGTACGAGTGTACAGAGACGGGCTTGAAGGGAAAGCGATTTGAAATGTGCGCATCATTTTCAGCGTGACCGCCATTTTTTTGCCCAAATCGGCGTCTTATTTCAGAAATAATGACGTGAGTAGTAGTGTCCCTTATCAGTTTGTTCAAACTCGGCCTTGTGACCCTTCGAGTGACCTCAAAAATTCTGAAAAACA
>JAQFYP010000687.1:0-20473 GCA_034694865.1 Bilobella braunerae | reverse complement strand
ATTTTAGTAAATTCAAATTTATTTAACCAATATTATGTTTCCGTTTAGTTTCACATACAACATTTTCCTTCCTTCCTCGTTTTCAATTTCAGTTTTTAAATTCGGAAATAAACATTTGTAAATTTGTAAAAAGTAAATTCAAAATTGTAATTAAAATTTATTTTTTAGGTAATTGTTTCTTTAAATTATGTGGCAACTGTCACAAATACAGGTTGTTTGGCTGGTTTGGTGTTGTTGATGGTCCAAATCTTATCTAAAATATCTGGAAAATAAAATTATAGTGTTATATTTTGTTTCTGCTTGTTGTTAAAAAACAAACAGATTAATTCTGATTAATCGCCAGTTCATGTTTCAAAATTAGGAATAAATTAAAATCAAAAGGGATTTTTTTTTAATAATCTTATCTTATTAAGCTTCTGCTGCTGCTGGTAGTGTCTAATCAAGGGCTTCGTTTATTATCAATTGTAAGTCATGTTGTACAAACTGAACAGAAACAATATGCACAAATCTACACATCTAGGGCATTACCTAAATTATTATGCTTACTGTGAAATTAATCAGTGCATTAATAAATTCTAGAATCGGTAAAGCATAAATGAACATAGGCTGTAACTGTAACACTGCATATTTACAACTTCACTTACACACGATACATTAACATTAAAAAGTTAAACTAAATAAGTTTAAGCTTAGATTTATATTACAATTTTTAGAATTGCATGTGTAATGAAAAGCATTTTACAAGAGCCCAGAGCAAGTACGGCGATCTGAAATTTCTTGGGAAATAATCTAATTGAAATTTGACCTTGCTCGAAGGGCCCCCGGCATTAAACACTACACAAATTCTTTTGTCTTCTTCGACCTCCCCTTGTTTTAAGGGTTTTTGGATTAGAGTGAAATGCACATCTTCCAAAAGGGCCTTTTTTCATCGAGCATTTTCCCTCAGAAATGCCTGCGGCGATTGAATTCATACACAAACCTGTTCTGCGTCAGGTATGTTGAAAATCGGGAGAAGAACTTTATTTTTACTCCATGGTCAATCTGTTTCTGTGAAAAAATGTGATTTGTCTTTAAAAGCAATAAGACAATAATTTGTTACCGCGCTATTTATTTCTCGGAACACAAATCTGATTAATCTTTAAGATATTGCTGTGTATCACGTTACACTCAACGATGGTGGTGCAGTATGGCGAAATAAAGGTTTAAGTTCAGCAGTTGTAAGTTACTTTGTCACAACTTAAACAGATCAAGCGCTTTACTTGTTTGAATTCATAAATTTTGCACTTGATTTGGATTAGCAATTATTTAAAACCATATGTGTTATTGCCAATAAACAATCTATGTCTGCCAAAAACAATGGTGGATTTTCAAAATTTTATAAATACAATACACTGCGTGAAGCATAAATTGAAAATAATAATCACTTCTTCCATAATAATTGTTGCCAAATCAGGATTTGAGTTAATATTGTACAATGCAATTAGGTGGAATGGAATAGTTGAAGTTAGTTCATAATGATCTTGAGTGGAGAATACAATGAAACAATATTTTAAATTATTTTCTAGTACGCTAAAATCTTGCTCTGGATTATGCGAAGTTTCTGCAAACAACGTTCTATCTTTTTTTAAAACGGCAGAAATGATTCACGTCCGCAGATCGACGGAAACGCCTTTAAAAGAAGCCTCAACGCTCACCGACGGTAAGATTCATTTTGTAATAAAAAATGGAGCTCTAAAATCCTCCATATTATTTCATATTTATGTATATAAATTATTTAAATTAATTTTTTTTTGTTCAATTAGACGAAGTTTACAAAGAAATAAGTGTTGTAATTTGGACACAGCAGGAGAAAACGTTTTTTAAGTCAAGCTTTGGATCAACTGTATATATTACCAAAAAGTACCTATTCAAGGTAAAAAGCAAAGTTCGCAGAAGGATGTTGCCATGTAATATTGTTATTTTATAAAAAAAATTCCTCTCTTTAAGTGTTGCAGTTAGTGCTAAAAGTGTACATTAGTACCGTTTTCAGTTTTTAACATGTTTCTACATATTTTAAGAATTTAGTTTAACTTACCCCAGTTGCAATTTTCTCTGATTCATTTTTGCGAAGAGTCGGTTACTAATGCAACGTGACACTTCAAACAATTTAAACCAAAGCATAATTCTCTGCTAAACCCTGCGATAGTTATAAAAAAGAAGTTGTAAAAAACATAAAACAAAACAACTGATTTTGAATGGAAATTATATAGCATAATTGTCCTTGTACACTTCAGACTATAAAATACAAAGCCCAACACTAAAACTGGGACAACCTGAAGAAACAACTTTTATCCTTCGAAATCATCATTTTCAAATTCAAACGTCGTCAATTTGAATAAGTCCGTTTCGAAATTTATGCCTAGAAACAGATGAGAGGTTACATAATTCTGTCTTTCAATTTTGTCATTTTGTCGCTTTACTCTTTTGCTGATTTCGTCAATTTCCATTTTTTAAATACTAATATAATGCCACTTTTACAATTTAATAAGCAGAGTAATCTCACTTAAGCCGGAAGGAAACAACGTGTTCAAGCTCAATTTTATTTAAACAATTATGATTTACGCTTAAACATTTCTAAAATAGCACAAAACAAACTGCCCCTACTTTTAATACGGTAATTTGGCCGCCTTCTTGATGTCAAACTTTAACAGACAACTCTGCAGCGCTACATTTTATTTTGAATCTCTATTTTTATGTTCAAATATGAATGCCATGTTAGAAATTTAACCTGAGATCTAATTTTCTTCATTAGAGTTCCCGTCTTTTTCTCTATCCTTCGAAATTAGGGCAAACTCATTTTTTTGTTTATAAAAAAAAACAGTCGTGTGCTTCCAAGCTGAATTGAATGCAATGAACAAATGTCTTCCGTCTATCTTGCCTCCGAAAGTGTATACAGTATCATAAGCTCGAGAGGTTGTGCAATATGTCATGCGGTGTTTCGCCAATCCTAGTTTGATTTGTTGTAAAGCACAAAATTTACAATACAATTAACAAAATGAACAGAATACGTAGGCTTAATTAATCACAAAGTGGATTGTCAATCTGCTGAGCTTTGCAAATGCAGTTTTAAAAAACTTAGTCCATCTCTTTAACCACGCGCTTCAAAAAATTTAATAATATTTGACTAATTAGACTTATGAAGTTTTTTGTGAATGGGACGTGTGCATGGCTAAATTGAGCAGGGTTTTAGCCTCTGAGACAACTAGGATTTCGATTAATTTAAAGTACATAAGTAGCGTTCTTTTTGTTAACGCTTAGTTCAAGATTTAATCAAGTTGAATTAAAACCTATTAAATAAATTATCTGTCTCCCTATAACTAAAAAAAAATACTTTCTCTTCCTAAGCACCTTACCTTATCAATTTATCTACACATTGCAATTTATGAGAACAAGTTGAGGTGCGTTAGTGGAAGTTTATTTTTGTCCCATGTTGCTTTCAATAAAAGGCAAAAGGCAATTTTTATTGCAATTTGTTTTATGCTTTTTAGCTAAAGTTTAGCAGCAAAAAATCCAGCGCAGCCTAATGGTTAGTGCATCGTACTTTCCAGACTGCACTGGCTTGTGTCCGAATCCTACGACAGCCTCGGTACCATCCTCGTGTTTGTGTTCCAGCCACTGGTCTTTCTTTTTACACATTTCCGCCTGCATTGGCATTAGAACATGTGATTTACTATTTGTGCTCTCCCATCTTGTTACGTGAGGCTAGAGCGCGCCTGCGGAGGGTTGTAGCAAATCATTACAAATGCATTAAGCATTTTAAGGTGAATGCCCAGAAAACAACAAACACATTTATTTATTTAATAAGCTTAATCCTTGAAGGCTTGAAATCTAAAGATTCTACACAATGTTAATTTAAATACACAATTACAGATCAAACTTTCTCGTGGTTAGTGTCCAGTAGCTTCGGAACTGCTAACATAATTTCTCAATCAGCCTTTTAGATAGTGTAATGTCCAGTAGCTTCGGCACAGCTAACATAATTTCTCAATCAGCCTTTTAGATAGTGTAATGTCCAGTAGCTTCGGAACAGCTAACATAATTTCTCAATCAGCCTTTTAGATAGTGTAGAGTTTGACGCCATCATCGGCTGGAAATGAATCGTACAAAAAACTGGACGCCACATATCTCTTGCATATCCTCCGATAGTTCTCCAAGTTGTACCGTTGACCACTTTCCAAGGGCACCGTATGTATAGTCCTAGTTTAGACGCTATTGGGTATAAACCCCTCGCAGGCACATCTTATGGAATTAGAGTGGCTATTACACTAAAGCTTGTTTACGTGATGATATTTAGATTATACATTCCTCTTGCTCTTTCAGTTGTCAGGAGTCCACACATTGAAGTAGGGGTGAAGTCCGGAATTTCCCAATACCGTTACCAGTTACTAACTTTAATTGTTAACATTTTAAAATTTAATTGTTAGAGTAATGTAGGTGGTCATGCAGAGATCAGTCCATTTACTTGCGCCTTTATTCACATAATGTTTAATACATTGTGTGTGTGTGTGGAATGGGGCAGTTGGCCGTGGCCGAGGCAAGGGGAAACGGACAGATGATTGATCGCAGATGGGAAAGATAAGAGTCTCAGCCGTCCGCAGCCCTTTCCAATCCACTTTCTTACTTCTCTCTACCTCTCTTCAATTCTAAATTATGGTCATTTTAAATTTAACACTAATTAAAAATTAAATGTTAATTAATTAAGGGAGGACATGAAACTGGTGACTCGATTGCAAGGGAGAGAAAGCTCAATATCGCTTTTCTACTATTCTTCTTATGTAATTCGATGTAAAATGATTTAACTTGAATTAATTGGACGTCCCAACAGCGCAAACCGTTTTGCTTTGTAATCGCTAGTAGTTGCTAACGTAGTTTAAGCGTCTAGTGAATGATGCTGTGTGACGCTCCTTTACGTGTTACGCTGCTGCGAAAGGGTGGGAGAGAGTTGAGCAGAATAGGGCAGGACCCTGGAAGGGGAGTTAATAAAACTTAACAAATTAAGGTCAGAGGTCACGGCCATTCACTTGCGACACCTACATTCACATGTTATATATCTCTTCTGTGTTTGGACTAGGGCATTTTTTGAAGGCCAGGGCCTGTTGATGACAGGCATGATGTATTGGAGATGGGAGCTAAGAGACACGGCAACTTCCATTTTTTCTCTAATGTTTGTGTTTTCAATGCTAATTACGGGTCGAGGAGACAGGGGAAGACACCGAAAAGGGGAGTTTATAAATGGAAGGGTGAATAAGGGGAAGTTGATGAATTGAAACAAGGTCAAACAGTCAAAAAGCTCCTTTTTCAATTTTCAAAAAATTTCATTTATTCCAACAACATCGAATTTGTTTAAATAATTGAACAAAGTTTATTTAATTTGAAAACTTTACTGTTACTTTAGTGTTATTTTACTCTCCCACTCTCATTTTTAAATTAACCATTCAAAAAAAATTCATTACACAACGACAAACATTTTTTAATGAGATATTTTATTAATAGGTAATTAACTAATTAATTAATAACTAAATAAGAATTGTTAAAAAAAGTAAGAAATTAATACTTTATAAAAACTGCAAAAACATCAGAACTAAAAAGATTTTTTTAGTAAACTAAAATTGTGTTTTTTTTAATTAACACTTGAAAAAATTCCAAATCCAAGAGACACAACTTCCAAAAGTAGCCTCCTCATCGTCGTTGTTGTTGTTTTCGCTTGAGCCTCCTTCGTCTCCATTTCCAGACTGGTCGCCGTCGTACACTTCGTCGAAAGAATTCTCCCACAAAAGGTCAATTGGTGGAAAAAAGTTGGAGAGGACTCCAAACGACTCCATCAATCAGAGCGACCTTCAATACGAGAGTAAAGTTGTACTGATGTCTGACATCACCTCCCAAGAACATCTTTGTAATGTCGAATTCGTTCAACTCCAGCCGGTAAATCTTCCGCAACTGATGTTGACGTCCCTTTGATTCGAGTGCACTGTACTCAATGCTTTTCAGAACTTCAAAAAAGTGTTCAGCTGTAATGGCTGAATTGACGTGCTTATCTCTTCAAAATACGACTGATCCGAAATGAAATCTCCAGTCGTGATCAGGAAGAGAAAGAGGAAGAGACAAATTACCTATCCTGATGGTTTTGAGTCTAGCAGCCTATCGGTCCAAATGTGGCAAATTACTTTGGTACTAAAAAAGGTACAAGTTTGGTTTAATTTTAAAGCGTTCAATTGTCACAATTTTTCTAAAGTTCGAGTTAGTTTAAATTTCCTAAATTTTCAAAAAGATAATCTCGCGGTTCACGCGGTGCCCTATATTTCTTTTTTCTTTTTCCATGACTCATTAAAAATTTACGACAGGTGAGCACGCACTTGTCATTCTAAACCCACCCTTCACACCTGACGGTTTTACGAAGGTTGAAATTAGACAAATTTAAAAAAAACTTTACTTGAGCGAGGGTGCCTTGTCCTTTGTCCACCAAGTCTACGACACCAATTTTTTCAATTGACCTATTGTTTTGCTTTAATAGAGGTCCTCAACTGTGAAAATTACTTGGGTCTCACTCAAACCAACAAAGTGTGGTGTATTTGAAGCTTTTATTTCAGAACAGGAACTTGTGTGACAAATCACAAGAAATCAAGAGTTTATATAGTAGTGAATGAGAGAGGGTTTGCTAATTTACGAACTGGAAAGTGTGTGTCATTGTGCAACAAGTAAAGTGAACCGCTTGTTTCTCAAGAAGAAATAATACTTGTCTTGATTGCGGATTAATGGTCATTAGGTCGTAAAAAATTTAAAGGAAAAAAAGTAAGGCTATAATTACACAGAAGTAACGGGAGGCGGTATTGTGAGCGGGTCCTTATCAGTCAAATATAGTATTCTCCACAGACAGTTGATAGCACAGGTTTCTACGGCCTGTTCAAAAGTTTGTGGTTTTCACAGTAACTACAGTAAAAACAACGTCCAAAGTGTTCCTGACGAGTTTCCACTGTAAAATCAATTCCCTGTCCACAAATATAACAGGTCGTACAGTCGTCCTTGTTGCGGTCGTATAGCTCCTGTGCTGACAATAAACGGTTATGACAATATGGATCGTGACAACCCTTCGTCATTTTTTCCGGATGTATGTCTTGAATAAAATTATCTGATCTTTCTTCTCCCTCTCAAAAGAACAATGACAAAAGAGTAAAAACAACGATCTTACATACAAATCTACCAATGTAAAAACGGAATAGCACACAGTAGAATACATGTTTGTTACACAATGATTTATTTGCCTCTGGCTTCGATAATTCGAGTTTTTCTGCCTTCCAAATGAAAAATCTCTTTATAAACGGACTGCCGTTGCCATTTCATATTCCTCACCAATTACAAGTTTGTCGACAAATTTATAGAGACCATCAAATAATTTGTGAAACATGCAAACATGTGAAACATAATGGGTTATGAATTTGTAGTGTCGCTTCTACCAACAAAATTAGATTGGTTTGTTGGTCTCAGGCATCTATCACTTCAATTAACTGTATGTTGAATCAATATTGGATCACAAAAACCTTAACCCGGTAAAGAGTTGTACACTTTCTAAGCATTCTTAAATTAATAGATAATAATTCATTTATGAGAATTCTTACGATTTTTATCAAACTTCCCTTGCTAAGTGTTATAGTTTATATAGTTATAATAAATATTAAATACTTACCTTATTAAACATTTAGAGGGTACAACCAAAAAAAAGAAATATTTTGGCTGAGTTTTGCAAGTAGCATCACTGTGTGTACTAGAACGGTGAAAGTTGCACCACTTCGTTGTTTGCGTATTATTTTTCATTTGCGAATTTTGTCTCATCCCTTGTTGTTGTAAAAATTGTTGATCAGAATGTTTGGTTGTATAAATACACTTGTTACAAAATAATACACTTTTAATTCAATTTCGTACTCTAAATTATAACTTCCTTCTAGTGCCTCATCGCGCTCAATTTTCATTTCACGCGCATTTTCCTCTGCGGTTTCCACTTTGCCTTGCAGTGAATGCAAGACATCCTGTAAAGTGCTGATATTCCTGTCATGCCACAAGTGTGTTACAAGCCTATAGGTTAATTGAGAAATAATTGACCCTCGATAAACCAAAACAAGGATTCGCAGCTGCATACCACTAAGATAAATTAGATTAAATACAAAACGAGTCCAATGTCCGCCATGTGGAAATAAATCAATAAATTAGACAAAAAAAAACCCAAATAAAGGGAAATTGTTTTTACTCGGAAGCAAAAACGTTTTGACCATAACTTTCTATATTGGCAGTTTTCCTCCCATGTTATGTAAATCTTCAGTAGGATTCATGTTGTAATTATAAGGCAAAGCAAGGTTGCCAATTGCCGTATGTAGTGTAACTGACTGTCTCGATCCCGCACCACAGTTGGTGCGAGACCCGTCAGTTTGTCTACCCTGACCCGCACCTCAAGGGGTGCGGGGCCCATCAGCCGGTCCAACACCATCGGCAGACATTTTAGGTTCTTTTTTACTTTAGTCCTTTAATTTTGAATTTCTGGCAAAGCCAGCAGAAGGGTCCTACGTACTTTAATTAATATCAGCAGAAGGGTCCTGCGCACTTTAATTAATATGTGCATAAGCCGTATTTTTGGTTTACCTTTTTCAAAGACGCGGTCTAAGTCTAAAGGCGGTATAGTCTAAGGCGCGGTTAACCTCTGACCTGGTTCCTGACAAAGGGTATCGAAGAGACGTCCTTCTAAGTGCTGGAGTAAAGATGTATGAGAGCGAGCGAGAGTTTGGATTATGAGTTTTTATTTAGAAGTAGAATAGTTCTTTCATGCTCTATTGCCCACTTATTGTCTGCCGTTTACAGTAAATTCTCTGCAGGATTCATATTGTAATTAGTTGGTTGTCAATTGCCTTACGTAGTATGGCCACATTTGCATATTGTTTGAGTGACGTGGGTGATTTTTCTTTAAAAAGTTGGTTGATCCCCATGCCCGTTGACATGGTTTCATGAGCCAAATCAATAGTTTGTTGAACAAATTTCCAGTCGTATGGTAAAGGAAGCCGAGTGGTCTGAGCCTTCTGTATGAGTGCGGGATGATGTAATTTGATACAAATTTGCTCCCAACCACCCGTAGGATCGATATCTTGGGCAAACTCTAAATACGCTCGCCAAATCTCCGCATGGTCATGATTAGGATGTTGCTGCAAAATGGTTAAGAAAAATGTTTGTCAGGCTCTTGTGGTCGCATCTGTCCCTAGAATGTCATTTCTAACAGGCATGAATCGATACCCATCTAACATCAAATGTCTTGCTAACCTAATATCATAAATGTTGAAGGCCGGAGGATCACCTGAATATAATGATTCAGCGAAATTAGGATATAATGTGGGTGATACATGATGTGTATTACCGTAGCAAGCCAAAGTTCCACAACGTCCATCTGAGACATGTTGATAAGCTGAGCCTTTTCCCAAGTTGATTTCCCTGTCTTTTTGTACAAATGATGTAGAACGTTGTAAGCATTCGATGAATACTTCATCTCATCCCACGCTTGTATGATGTATTTGATTTGGTTGATGTGTGTCAAAGTTAATGGAATATTCATTCTAGATTGATTGTTGTAGGATATGAGTGAAGATATATTAAGACCTAAACTGAAAATGGCATGTGCTAATCCAGACAAAAACGTTAGGTATCTTGGACACTTTGTAGCCTCCAAACTAGCCCACATCCAACAGTTTTGCATACACTGTTTACTAGCTTCCTGAATATCGATATTCATAGGAATGGTATCCCAGTCTGCTCCTAGTTGTGACGCTTGAAAATGATAATTTATTTGGATAAATTATCATTACCCTCATTATGTTGATCTTTTTTGATAATTAGGTGACAGATATTTTGTCTCACCCGATCTTCATTGGACACTTTTCAAACTATGTTGGATTCATACCTGTCTAGAAATGACTCATCACTAAGAACTCCCAACTTAGCTGAGAAAATGGCGTTCCTTACATTAGCAGGAAGTCTACCTTTAGACGTGAAACGAGTATCTGAGTGATCCCGATTATTTATAGTTAATGGCCGTATCCACCGTAGGGTTGTCCTCCAATTTCGTATCTCTAAATTTTCTGCCAGTTTGAACTTCTTAATTAGGTACTAGTTTATAACCTGGTAGGCAGATATTGTCTTTCAACTGAATTATGCTCGCACTTGTTGTCTGATTGTATCTAGTGTATCAGAAAATATTTGCTTTAGGCTGTATTGGCTATGGTAAAGAATTCTTTTCACAAACCTAATGATGAGTTATGGATTTTGTAGTTTTGAAAAATGAAAAATAAAAATACACAGTTTGATTATTTATACAATTGGCTTAAGTTTTTATGAAGATTTGACCTTTATAAGTCAATATTAATAAATAGTTATTTTGTAGCAGATGAATTTCTATTCACTGACACATGGTCCACTGTTGAACTACTGTTTATTTTTTTGATTCCGTTTACAAAAATTTAGAATATAAAATATCAGCTGTTTGCAGTAAGTCATCTGCAGGAGATGCATTATAATTGTAAGGCAAAACTGGCTGGGTAATTGCTTTGCGCAATATGGCGACACGTGCATATTGCTTGAGTGCCATTGGCAACCTGTCTTTTTGATGTTGTTTAGCGCCCATGCCCGTAGACGTGGTTTCAAAGGCAAAATCTATAAAATGATAATTAATCTATACGTCTTAGATTTGGGTTAAGTTGGGTTCAATATTCCGAACTTTTTTTATGTAATTGCATAGCTAAAATTTAGCGATCCAGTCTCCAACGATCAGCATTATTAACATTGTTTGCTTCGTTGTAAATGTACCTACAAAAAACGATTCACAATTCAGAATACTTAAGCGTGCAGAAAAATGACATTTCTAACTGTTGCTGGACTCTGGTCTTTCGTTTAATAGGAATAACCATCGTGTAACTACTCTAAAATTTTGAGGTTCTATGCTGTTTGCCATTTGGAACTTTCATTGGATAGTTTGTGTCCTGGGAGGCAAATATTGTCTTACAACTGAATTATGTTTGTACCTGTAAAGTTACAATTGTTTTTAGTTTGCAATACAATTGTTTAAATAAAAAAGAGCAACTTTTAGCTCGCAGGTTCTCATATCAGTGGACTTGAAAATTTGAGTAGCAAAACTCTGAAAAAGAAACGAATAAATCAGGTTTAAAGTCTGAAACATTAAACTACATCAACTATTTTACAAGAACAGATACACTACAAAAGTCTTGATATTTAAGTTGTAGCAACACCGTTAATCATTGTCTGGACTATATCCTTCAGGACTTTTGACATAGGAGCGTGGCTCTCTTGACACTCACAAGGGGTCCCCGCGTCGTGATCGCGTCCTATTGGCTCGAAATCAAAAATATAGATTCTACTAGTTCTAAAACTAATCCCATATCTCGCTTTTCACTCCATGGCCATAAACTTTTTCAAAATTTCGAAAATTCGATTTAGCCCCCAAAAATCCGTACGAGAAATAGCATGTAAGTTTTGAGGTTTCACGTGGTCCACCTGTTTATAAATTTGCCAATTCATTCAAGAGTTCAGAAAAAGTGCAAAATACAATGAAAACTACAAATAATAAAAAAAAAAGCAAAATACCATTGCAAAATACCATTGCAAAATACGATTGCAAAATGCAAAATATAAACGCAAAATAACAATGCAAAATATAAATTAAACATGCGAATTCATTTTGTATTTGTAATTTGCAATTTTGTAACTAAAAATAGTGTGGCAAGGAAACTCATTTATATAACTATTGAATGAATTAGACAAAGTTCCAAAGGGAGGACTACGTGAAAACTCAAAATTTACACGCTATATCTCTTAAGGATTTTTGGGTGCTAAATCAAATTTTCGAAATTTTGAAAAAGTTTATGGCCATGGAGTAAAAAGCGAGATAACGGGTTAGTTTTAGAACTAGTTGAATCTATATTTTTGATTTCGAGCCAATAGGACGTGATCACGACGCGGGGACCCCTTGTCAGTTGCCAATATAATAAAGCTCTACTCTGAATCTTAAATAAAAAAGTTAAATTGAGGCAGCTAACCCGTTCTCATAAATAAACATACAAACATAAGTTACAAGATCCCTCTTGTGCTAATGCAGTTTGATTAATTCTTAAAAGCATACTAGAGATTCTTGCTTCAATAATTAATCTGGAATGTTAAAAAAGCTTGTAAAATTATTAGCACTATTTAAATTGAGATTTTTTAAAAGCCTAATGTCCATTTGCCAAAACATAAACGGAGTAGTTAATAACATAACATAATGGGTTACAGCAAACATCAAATTGATCTTGAGCATTGAGGATAAAGTTTCCTCATTAACAGAACAGGTTTTCAAACTCGCTCAAGGAAATCACATAATATAATCAGTTAATATAATCTTTAATTAGCATCAAACTGCAAACTAGTTGTCTTAATTGACTACTCGCTCATGAAATGAATCAGAGAAAAAATTTGCGCAGGGAATAATTACTTCGTTAAAGAAACAAGTTATTTGGATAATAATCGTGAATATTAGTAAATGTAGTAGTATAATATAATCCTAGTTAAAACGCCTTTCCATGGTAAGATTAAATTTTTAATTGCATGGAAAACACAGATGTCTAATTTTATCAATCCTTTCATTCATTATGTAACTATCCGTCAATAAAATATTAATTTTATTACTCTTTAATTATATTCTCTACTGTGTAGTATCATATAATCTTTTTGTAATTTAGCTGAAAATAAAAAATACATACGAAACTGATTTATATCCTTTGCAAAACACATGAGGATATTAATGAACACTAGGCGAAATTAATCACCACAACCTCAACGGTAACCAACTTGCTTGAATTTCGAATACATATATAAACTATTTACCGCTTTTGAATTTTTTGAAAAACGCAAATTTTAAACGTCATGACGCTTCAAAGCCGTCATATTGTAAGTATTTATACACAGTTGGGATTTAAAAAATTACATATTTGAACTAATTCAAAAAAGGTGACCTTTTTTAAAGAAAAAATTTATGACCTTTTCAAGGTCATGAATGGATTTAAAAACAAAGTCAAAGGTCATGCGAACGAGCTCTTTGGAGCACTTGGCGAAGAGGTGGAGGCCCTAGGGCATGGAATGTGTATGGGCCAACACGTATCGGGAGTTGATAGCGCCAATTTTTGCAGATTGTCCGAGTAGACCTCTTGCAGTTTGAGGAGTGGATCGATTCTGTTCTGTGGGAATTTGAATTTAGCGCCTTGCAGGAACTCGTGTCCAGTCACGTGACCGCCACCCGGAAGTCGAACCGTAGGGACAATGTGCTGTAGCTTCGCTGTAAATCGTTCGAGCGCGTAGTCAACAGGAACGGTTTTTTTTATACCGTGTAGCCTTTAATTGCCTATTTAATTATTTGTGTACAACTAAACCTTTAATTAAGCTAATTCAATAGTAACTATTCAACTTAAGCTTAATTACAATTTTAGAGATTAGAATTGTTAATTATTAACCAAACTGATTGTGCAAAGCTCAATTTTTCGGAATACCTACTACTTAATTAATACAATTAAGGTAATTATTACGTTATTACGCTACTTTATATCTTTACTTCACAATTTTGAAGTAACTATAAATTCTGATTGTGTTAAAAAATAATTTTACAAAAAAAAAAAAAAAACTATTATTTTTTGCATCCTTGACACGACATCGCAAACGGCACAACAGCGTCGGGCAACATAGGATTAAACATAATTAGACATAATTGGTAAAATGCAACTCACAAGTTGAATTCAGGCATTTTGACCCGTCACAAAACGGTTGCATTTTTTATAACATTTATCATTTTTGCGTATTACTTTTGTAAGTTAAATTTATAAGTGTAACAAAAAATTAAAAAAAAGCATTTGAATTCGGGTTTGTTTTGCATTTTAAAATTTCAGACAAGTTTCTGAGTGAGTGAATTAACTTTACCTTTACTTTAAAAAAGTTAGTTTTAAAAAATAATTCTAAAAAATGTCAACTTTGCGCCAAATTCCCATCCAACGCTCTACTCTTCTTTGCTTAAGCAAAGTGTTTAGAAGTAGCATGCAGGATTTTATTTTAGCATGAATTTCAAAGTGTTTTCATCAATTTTAACCTGCAAAATGTGATTTCAGGTAAGTTGCTGAGACGAGCGGTAGGATTTTGCGGGCTTATGCTTTTTGAATTTTATTTTATATAAACATGTGGAAATTTTAGTAATTGTAAGTTTCTTGGTCCCATTCTCTGGTCAATTTTTAGTAACACGTGTTAAATGCTGTACAATATGCTTTTATTACCCTTCATATTAGGAGTGGAATTTGTAGTAAAGAAGTTCAAAATAATGAGAGGGATGACCTTGATTTCAAATCTCATATTTTCTTTTCTTTTGTGTCTTTTGAACTACTGCCTTTGAATTTGTAAACAAGAATTTACTATATCAGTTTTTGTCATAATGAAAATAATATTTTAGCATCGCATAAACAAATTAATATAATTATTTTGTATCAACGTAAAAATGAATCATTTTAATCAAAAATGTCGAGTGATTGAGTAACAAGCCACGTCAATACAGCATGCAAAACACAAACACCTGTTTTTGTTTTAAGCTGGGTCAACATTGTGCAGCATAAAACTTATTCCGGTAATTCATTACATATTAAGTTAAATTTTTTAGTTGAAGCTTAAGGTAAATGCTGATTGAAGATTGTTTGCAGTGACATTTTGTTCAGCTTAACCAAGATACCCAAATGAGGAGCAGTAAGAATAAATACACAATATATTATATTACATACTACGATAAAACAAAACTAAACCGTTTCTATGTTAACTATGTAGAACCCAAATACTAAATTCTGATCAAATATACCTAAAGTAATTTTTATTTCGTTATTTTACAGATGACAAGCACATCTCAAGGTAAACATTTCCCGGAGTCTCTACGTCAATATTCTGGATTTTAAACTTCAATACTATGCTTTTTGTTTTGGCATCTTGGTGAGGAGGACAATTTGTTCCATTTTTGATTACTTCTTATAGGTTAAATTTATACTTGAATTTATTGGTCCAGTACATTTAAGGTCTAGCTACAATGTTTTTTAAATAAATAAATCACATACGCATACTTGATGTTAGTAAAATGCTTTATGTTTACTAACTAGTACTATTACAATTGACTAGGACTCAAAGTTTTTGGATGATCGTAAAATGCAGTCTTTAGACAGTCCGAAACATCATCAATGAAGCAATTCATCACAAGGATCAGCGCATGCGATCAACATAAGCAATCAACATCAACTTAAGGAAAACTTGATAGGACATTAATATAATTACATTATATAAACTATCAACGATGCTAAAATATGCAACGGTTAAAACCATCCCCTTGCAATAACCACAACGATATACGGTAACAACATTAGTTTCTTTGTTTACTATAATTTTCACCTTTCAAAGCATTTGACTTTGTTCGCAAATGATTAACTTGCGTTGGAATTTTGTCTGATTTACTGGCAGTTGTAAAAAGTTGTAAAATACGGACTAGTTACTTTTAAAAACTAAAGAAGTCCGCCTTAGGACGGGTACATTAATTTTTTTAAGTTTTAAACTAAGCTGTTTTTAAGATAAAATACAATATACACCAAAGGAGTAGAAAATTTTAGTTCGTGGTAGTTTATATTCATGTGGGAGGAGAGAGTTTTTCTTGGTAACCAAACTTTGTTTGTTGTCAATGCAGATACCAAACCATTCAAAACATGAGGTTAAGATTGCCAATTAAAGGTAACGTGATGATTTAAATTTACCAAATTTGATATAAATTGAAATTAAGAAAAGCAAGTGCAATTTAATCTTACGAAACTCCAATTATGAAGTCTTATGCTTTGACAAAGATTGAGATGTATTTTATGTGAACTTCTTAATTTCACAATATATTCCATCCCATGCTTCAAATTATTATGAAAAAGCTTAGTGAAAAGTTTGAAAATATCCAGCTGCTGTTCTCCACTCCAATCATAAGCCTGGCCTTTCGGGGTGTTACTAATTTGCGCTCCTGTACCCCTGGTAAAGCTCCGAAGCGTGTACGAGGGCGCTGCTAGAGGGTAGTAGGTGCGAAGCTGTTGGCGCAGTAGACACAAAATTCCAACTCACGATTATTAGATACTGAGCATAAGAATCTACTGTTTTCAGCATTGTAATTAGCAAATCTTCTTCTGCGATTCTAGTGTTTGTTTTTTCAGGTATTTTATGAATTGCTAAACACGTTGGAGGGATTCTACTGAAATATAGGAACATAATATTGATTCTCAAATTATAAGAATACTCTTAACCAATATCTTTTACGCTGGTGTGTAATATGTAATTTGTACATTTTATGTTTTGAAAAACAAAACATAAACAAACATATGTTTTGTTTTTCAAAACTTTGCGTTGAGGACTGCGTTAGCAAATGGGACATCGGATTTTACAGCATTTTGTCCAGTCCCGGTTAGTTCTGCCCGCTTTGCCCTCAACGATGCCAACAACCCCTTGGTATTGGTGTTGTATGGAACGACAGAAGTAGGGAAACAGGACGTGCACCACGCTTCAAATTATGGTGAATTCAAATGCTGAAAAAATTAATAAGCACACTAAAGAAACAAATTAATTTTGTTCAAAATATTACTCAATATATCACTCTATGCTTTGGCTTAAGTCCAGAACCTTTCTAATTTCTATAGCATGAATGACATTGAGTCTGATATATTAATTCAATAGTAGATACAATTTTACAGCTGTCTTGGTTTGTAAAAGCGATTACAGAAATGCTGTTGCAAATATGCATCAGTTTTAGAAAACTGATTAGGAAGAACTTGTAATTTTCCGGTTTCATGTTGTGGATAAGGTACCGCAGGAAGGTAGTAAGTTTGAGGCAGTTGAGGTGCAAATTAGCCTTCGGAAACACTTACTGACACATTTGCATTTGCTCAATTCCTTCTAAGGCAAAAGAAATAATAATGACATGTAATATTGTCTTCCCATACTCGTTTCCAATTTTCTCAGTTATTAACCTTCCTTAGCTTAGGCATTGGGTTGGGTTTAATCCAAGTATCCCTCTTTGTGCGATTCCTTGATGGGATTTCGCCCGCGTTTTCTAAACCTATGAAAATGTAATTCTATTGAGTAATAATTAAAAAAAAAAGCTTGAAAACATCATTTAATAAAGGACGGCGTCAACGAAACGCAATTTACCTGTAAGTTATAATTAGTACCATAAAGGTAGGTTCCAAGAACTCTGAAAAGGTAAACAATTATGTTTAACGAGTCGGTTCAACAGGACAAGTCGTATATACCCAAATTCCAGGGCAAGTTACAATACAGAAGTTGGTTGTAATTATAGCATTACAAAGTTAAGAGAATAACTCAAATGTCTGGAACTTTGTGATAGCATAGCCTCCTCTTTAACTCTCATGACCTCTGATCTCTTGAATATATCCAATAAATGGTGACCTGAAACGTAAAAACTAATCCCTGGGGCAGAAATCATGAGAGATATATCTTAGATATATCATATTGCTGAGAAAGATAATAATCAAGGTCAGAAACCGTGGTAACCGAGGACCTTCTCGCAGATTGCTGAAGTGGTGCCATCTAGCGGAAGCTATATGAACTGGGAAGAGTACCCACCCTAGACCCTTGACATAATGAAATGGGCGCCATCTACCGGCAACTTACCATTAGTACCGTAAGGATTCCATTCTGTCCTTTTCACTAATAAAAAAAACGAGGAATCAATATATTTTTTGTTTTTATTGCTGAGTGCTACTGAACTAAAATTTAAACTTAAGAATATTAAGTACTTTTAGTTTCTGTAAATTAACCCAAAAATATTTCGCTCAAATAAGAATTCTCGGTTAGATGGTATATTTCCATTATCCAAATTGAACTCCTCCGCTTCCTAGATTTAGATTTTGCCTCTCCATCTACTGTTCTTCATTCTCCCGTCGCTGAATGTCCACGTAGTCTAGCCCAGTGAACAATTCTGACGCTGCGGCTCCATTTCTTTGGTCAATGGTCCTCTTTTGCCCGCCACCATTTCTTGGATCTCCTGAATGGAGTCCTTGAGCTCTTCTTTCTTTTAGCGAACGTTAGAGAATTGAACTTCCTAATATCTTTCGAGTGTCTGACCAATAATTTACTGTAGAGATAAGAATTTCGTTTGAAGTAATCACGCAAACGCAGATCTTGGCCAGAAGCACGGCGCCACTAAGTTCCAAACGAGTAACATTTTTTTCTTTGACTGAAGCGACGCAGGTTTTTGCAAAAACCAGCGAGACTTTTGAGCTTTGACTGTTGATTTTTTTAAGTAGAATATGACTTTTTGCTAATCACAGAACACGTTGATCTCGAAAGTTGACCCTGGAGATGTGACAATGGTACGAGAATTTTAAAACTTTAAAATTACAAGATTTTTACTGATTACACAGATCAATTGGAGGGGCATTGTCCTAGTCCAAATCTGATTTCCAAAGCTGTTGCATTAAAATTTTTGTCCCGATAAAGAAAAAAGAAAACCACCCGAGGGGATCAAAAAATTGGATTCCAGAAAGCAGTTGACGTTTAGAACATTAATTATACTCTGGGCCGTAATTTGATACAAACGGGCTCCAACTTCCTGTAACAGACTCTGAGCCTGAACGTCAGTTTTTCAATTTCCATTACTTTTAGCTCCTTTTGTAAAAGGACCCGCCAGAAAGGAGGTTGTACTAGAAAACCATTTTAGAACTTTGCAGGCCTTTGAAATTAGTCACAAACTTTATCTCCTAAGTGATGGAGACGAAGAATTCTCAGGAAGGGTGCTAGGGCAACACCGAAAGTAACTCAGAATTTTTAAGTCCCGCATTGGAACTTCAGGAGATTCAATTTTTCAATTCACTTTGTATGTGGTAAGCGTTGTAGAATTTCTCAGTGTCTGCCGAGAAGGCTAAAATATGCGCACGAAGTTAAGGAGGTTTGATGTTTTTCCGCTTGCGTAAATAAACAATACGAAATTTTGAATTTTGTCGTAGAGCTGTATTCCATGTGATGAGGCAAATAGCAATAATTTTTCGCGTGTATCTCATTTTATGAAACTGGCTCCAACCATTTGAAAAATACTGGGCTATTTGTAAATGAAACGCTTGTCTCATCTCAACATTTCTGACAAGCGATAGTTCAACACTCAGGAGACGTCACTTGTGTAACACCCTGGATGGTCACTGGCCTGGTTATGAGGAGTATGAGGAGCATAGCCCCCACCCCAAGGCCGATGCACTGAAGGTCAGTGCATCTGCCTGCTTGTCTTAACTAGGTTAAGAGAGTTAGATGGATCTTAGAGCTCAATAAAGCCATACCTTTAACCCACCAAGTAAGGAGGACATCTTTCTTACAATGGTACTTCTGCCAATTAAACCAAAAAGTTAAAAACATTAAGGACCTCACCAAAGGGTTAAAAAAAAAGATCAACTCACATCGGATAACGATTAATGCAAAAGACAAAAAGGCCGAGATAGAAAGAAGGCGATCCTGCAGACGCCAAGGCCTGGGTCCTGAAATTGATCCAAATTCATCAAAAAACTCAAAACAAGGATCAAACACCGAAGAAACCGAATGTCGTGACCACGAAAGCTCTTTCAGCGACAAACATAATTTTGACGATTTGATAGACGAAAATTTAGACGACGAAGTTTGGGAAGATTCGATCAACGATCCCGCAGTTTTACCAAAAACCACCGAAAATCCTAGCAAAACGTCACCGGAAAAAATGGCACAGACTACACCAACCGCACCTGTAATGATTCTACAGAACGAGAGAAAACCAAAATTCAAAAAAAGCATTGACCAAGAAATCAGCTACGCAATATTTAGAAAAATTTGAAGCCTGGGCAGAAGCCCAAGGGTTTGATGACGCACGCAAAAAACGTGAATTCTCTACCGGCGTTGATCATCCAATTGCCGAGCAATGGTGCTCAGTTTACAACGCTCAAATCAAAAGCGCTCAAGTACCCTGGGAAGCTTTGAAAAATAGCTTTCTGGAGCACTGTCCTAAAGAGAAATTGGATAAGGATCTGGAGTTATACGAAATCGGCCAGTTTAAACAGGGAGAAAAAGAGTCCGCCGTTGAATTCCTTCTTAACATGAGGTACAAATTCGGAGAGAATTTTGCAAAATGTGATCCCAAGACATGGTGTAAAGCCATTCTTAAAAATATGACACACGCTGTACGACGCTACGTGGAATTTATAGATGAGCCTGCTATTTATGAGGCACTTCTAAAGATTTTGACTAAATATGAAGGCAGCACTGCCCAAGAATTGGACAACATGGAGAAGAAAATAGAGAGTACTGGGACGCTTGCACCAGTGCCTCAAATTGGAGTCGAAGC
>JAQFYP010000686.1:0-20474 GCA_034694865.1 Bilobella braunerae | reverse complement strand
CGATCATATTAAGCAAATTTTTCTAACTGTTATCGTCATAATGGTTTCTGAAAGATACAGATTCTGGGGTTTTTCGCCTTTAGTGATGGCAGGACTATTGTTATTGCCGGTAACCAATCCGCAAGCGCGATACAGCTAGTACATCATATAAATGATTAATCAATCCACAGAAGAAATGACGTCTAACAATCAAAGCAACAGGCACGAAACGATCAAACAATTTGGCGTGAAGTTTTTAGAAAAGATTGAGAAGGCAATGCACTTTTATGCTTCCGAGGAAGTCAGAAAATTTATTAAAACTGAATTAAACATCTCAATAAACGCCTTTTTCCTCTAATTAACTATTAGGCATAATTCGACTTCAGTGTTGAGTGCCATTATTTGAGATATTTTCATGGTGTACAACTCTATCTATATAGTAGTAAGCAGACCCAAATTATATATAAAATTGTATTCTAGATACAGTATTTTGATCGATCGCCAGCTCAGTGTGTAAATTTATTGACTGCATACAATAACTTAGAGATTAGCTGCATTAGAGAATATCTTCACTGAACCAAACTCTGTGAATATAAAATTAGCTGTTATTTTGGCAGATAGCGCGTGTGATAATGCATAATTTTTTAAAACTCCAAGTAAAAGATAGTTTCGTATTCAGAACCTTAATGTGCGTTAGCACAAGGATAGAACGAACAAATGTACGAACAACGATTCAAAATTGTCAGGTGTTTGCCATTACTCTAACATTAAGTACTACCAAATACAACGTTTCACTTCTTTTTTTACAATGACTATTTTATAATAACTTTATAATAATTTACTATTCAATAATACGTCTTTGTAACTTATTGGTTATTGTAACATTATTGTTTTTTTAAAATATTGAAAACATTGGACTTTTTTTTACAGAATTTAAAAATATATTTATAAGTTTGCGATTCAACCAAAACTAAATAAAACTCAGGGTTAGCCTAGTGGTTAAGAGCTCTGTCTCCATTAGATAGACTCAAAACGGAGTTTTGAATCTCCCAATCAGCCACAAAAAAAGTCTTTGCCGTTCAATCAATCGTTAATTTGAAATTTGGCGTAATCTATGTATGTATGTTACAGGATGGGAAGCGTAAGCTATAATAGCATAACTCCGTCTACACCGCTCGTCAGGCCTCTAGCGGGTCCATTGCAGTAACTCCAAGGTACACGATTTACTGTGCTGACCTATGCTGTCCGTCTGTAAAAATCTTTTTGTTGCCTTTGTAAAAGCGAAAAAAGTCAGAGTGAGTTCATTTTGTTCTTGCAGGGATAATAGATGTTTTCCGAGCACTTGATATCGCAGCAATCCGAATGCGTCAGATTCGCACAGAAAATAGTTTCTTGCTTCCGACGACCTCTTGCACTTCCTGTAAGTAGCCACGTCACTGAAGCTGCTTCTCTGTAAGTGATGTCTTGAGATGCTGTGTCCCGTGACAGCCTAGATAAAATTCTTATGGATTCACTGTCCAAATTATGAACATATTATGCTGAGGCGGGAAAAAGGATTTTTCGAGTGCCCTTGTACTCAACTGTCTCCTGGCATCTTTTGGAGTAAGCAATTTTTTTGGAATTGTCTTGCAAACTTCTGCATTATGTTCCCCCTAGCGAAGATCGGATAAACACGAGATGAATATAAATGTGTAGAACCAAATTTACTACAACGAGCATTTAAGTTTATAGCTAAAATCACAATTCATCAACAATGGACAACTAGCTCTACTAATAACACTGAAAGAATTTTATGAGCCGTTTACGTAGGGTCACGCGCATTTTGCAAAACCCTTCAAAGTGCCCGACTCCATATGTTTTACAATGTTCAACGAAAGGAGTAAGTGGGGTAAAAATTCCCTTTGAACATCGTCATATTTTGCAAAAATTTTCCTGCCAATCGGAACCTCAGGTAATACAAATGAATTGCGTTTTTTTTCTTGTTTCGATTTGACGCAGGAAACTCTTCCACCTTCTTCACAATAAAGAGGCGTTTCAGCACTCAAGCCCCTTTTGCTTGCTCAAATTCTCTTCATAAAAAATAATTTATTAAGTTAGGTAGTTTTTCAAGAAGTAAAGCAATGGTTTCCATAGTGCCCCTGTTGGTGTCTATTGTTTACCTACTTGCTGCAACAAGTGCTGACGACGACAAGGCAGAGGTAACTAATATTACTTTACTCAACCGCACGAAAGAACAAAACATTCTACACAGAAATACCTCTTAAGATACAAAAAAATAAAGTCTCGAATTTATTCTAAAATCACTCTAAATTACTTTATTACTTTTATACGACTGCAAGAGCTATGATGTACATAAATCGCGGCATTTTGTAGTAGCAGAAGCTCTAGAAAACAAAAAAATTAGGCAACACAAAAACTTCTCTTTAATTATTTAAACATAATTACCCGTTGAAAACGCACTTGACTAAGTAGCGTATTACACTATTGCAAACAAATTGTTATGATGTGCTGTTAACATTTAAATTAACACTTGTCTCCTGCAAATGTAAAACAATACAAAACTTCTCCTTTGATTTTGTTAGATGGTCATTGGTTTTGAACAATAGGAATCATACTGACTTTGTATCAAAGCTGGCAGAAATTCGATAACCCAACTTACGGTTTTGGGGTAATTTAAGAGGTCAAAGATAAAAGGGTGACACCCCAATAACCCAACTTTGAATTTGGCCTTGCACACAGATCAAGATAAACTTAATCCGTTTGAAAAAGGGACAGACAGACATAATTTGTTGGTCGAGTTGGTCAAGTAAAAACCACGTAAATGTCTTCACTTTTGGTTTTCACTTTAAGGAGTTGCCTTGCCTCTAATTGTGTTTCCCCGTATCTTTGCGAATAGACTGCACAATTAGAGGTTATGCAAATTACACCTAGGTTTCCAATAGCCTTGAGACAATTCTAAAGACTATAAACTCATTTGCATAGAGTCACTTGGAGTTATCAAGCGAAAGCTACTTCCGCCCCATGTCAGGTTGGAGACGGGACTATGTGAATGAAAAAGTGTGGAATGTTACGGATAGTTTGTAGTGCCAGCTTGATGACAACATCTGTGCTAATGGTTCCTTCAAAACCATTTTCCTACACGTCCTTCCTACCGTGTTCCTTTTTTTTTTACGAGACGTCCCTATATTTTGTACAACACGCTACTAAATAAACAAGCCCGTGTTAAGACAGGAGTACACGCAAGCAGAAAAATGACACACAAAAATAATTAGTAAAAAAATGGGTTATGCCGAAGCTCTGCCCTTTAGGTTTCTAGCTTGTCGTTTCGCCCGTAGGCAGTAGTGGTGAGTTAGTGGGAAATACGAAAAGAAAATTGACATAATAGAACCTGCCCTCAACTCACTTAGGACACACGGGTTTTTATTAAAGTAGTAATTTTTGTAACTGATTTCTGCTACAGGTGCACCGTGTCGCGGATTGAAGGGTGGAGCGTGGATAAGTTGTTGTACAAATTTGACAGGGAGGATTTTGTATTTGAAGCAAAATATTGTGTTTGTGCCCCTACCAAAAATCCGGACGCTAAAATCGAGATTGAGAAAGTTAAAGGCGTAAATATAGCAGTTATCGGATTTCGAATAGCAGAAAACGGAAATACCTTCGAGTTCTTGTTTTGCCGAAGACCGATAAAGGTGAGGAACTCTTCATAACCTCTGGTGTAATACTGCTGTATGAAATGCTATTGGCTACTTTTTGGTTCTAGCATTGCCACTATGTGATGCATCTGGGCGACAATGTTTTGAGCTACAAGGTGATCATAGTAGCTGATTCTGCCACAATAGCATAGTAAGAATTGTTAAGTAGCGGAAGCTACGTTTTGCTTTTTCTTTATATGCTTGTCCGTCCATCCGTCCGGGTATTACTCCAAAATTATTTTATGGCGATTTTATTTCACACGCTTATTACAGCAACATATGCGCCGGTTCTAATATACAGTATGAGTACTTACGTGCGATGGTGCTGATTAGCTTGTGTAATTTTTGGTGGCTCATTTCAGGCAGATGAAGGATTGCTTCAATAGTGACTCAAAATGGTTTACGATGGATGTACAAAAAGTATCGATTAAAAGTGCATGCGGAATTTACTTCAACGTCATAGTCAGTTTTTATTGTTTCAAACATTTTTCTGAGTAATAACTACCATGAGTTGTAATTATTCATGACTCATAACTCTAACTGTAGCTGGACTTTAAAATAAACACTGAAGGTCACACGGTAACGCTGGGACTGCTAACTGTGGCAAGATTAGGTCTTGAGGAAGGTCTGAAAGGTGTCAAGCAAAGTTGTGCACCAACATCGTGGAGTAGATTATTATCGTAAGTTGCTCATCTACAGTAACCTGCAAAGTTGACATTAGAAAAGTAAATTCTGACCAACTTAGGGTTATTCCTTTGCATCCGCCTGGAAATGAAAATGACAAGAGCACATTTTGCCACCATACCAATTTCTGTACGTATTGACAATGAATGGTACCAGCTTGGAAAAATTTGGAAGAATTTGGATCCCGAGGTTGATGCGTCATTTGTCACGGAACTAAGGGCAAAAATTGTTCATGTAAAATAACATAAATATTACATATTTGTAAATTCTATTTGAAAAAAAAAATTAATTTTGCAATTTTAACGTGAGTAAATGGTTATTGACGATACTAAATAAGCAAATTTTTATTTTAGTTTCTAGTTGTTACTGCAATAGGACACGTTTGGTCTTAAATATATTTTAATTAGTGATTTGTATTTTAATATTGTGAAAGCGCGGAATGTAGTATTTTGAATTCCCATCAATGGAGCTGGGAGGAAGCTGAGGTGTCAGCGTGGAAAAAAGTTTTGGTGCTATTGCTAAACATGCAGAACGAAATATGTCTACAAAAAGTAGGACAACTTCTGCGCTACAATGCATGCGCACATATTTATAAGAAGACAACAAAATTGTGCCTCCGTCGTCAAATATTCCAACTAATTTGGAAATTAAAGTTAACACATTTATAAAAAAAAATGGCAAAATTTTTGGCGAATTGATACCTGTGCTCTATCATACTTGTACACAACCCGGGAATTACGTTATAAAAGAAATTCTAAAAACTAAATTCCTTTAGAATCCTATTGTCACCATACGTTGACTCCAAAACAAGTCGTGTAGATAATAAAACAAATTATACCAAAGCTCTGTTTAACCGAAATTGGTGTTAATGGTCACTGGAGGTTCCAAAAACATAATCTGTTATGGCTAAGTGACAAAGGAAGCTGAAAAATTGTAAGTCTATTTTAAGTAACGCCAAATGCAACGTTACAATAAATAAACCGTTGCAAGCGCACGCAAGCAAGTAGCGTATTATACTCATTACAAATGTGGATCATTTAGGTGGTTACAGAATTGAGGAGTAAGGGGTCATTGAGAGTATAATAACATTAAATCTCAGAAACATTATCATAAAAAGAATACCAGTTTTTTGGGGTTTGGGTGCCATTTAGTGAAACAAAGATATAAAGGGGAAACGGTGAGGGATCACTTTTGTGATTAAAACTAACAACAATTTCTGTTACATTGTTTTCATTTTTTTTTTGCTAAGCTAGCAAACACCCGACAAATACAAGTTTTTTGGGTTCGGGGGTCTTTTTAAGGGTCAAAAAAAGGGAAAGGGTAGACCATGACCTTTTTTTGAAGCTCACCTCAGTATTGAACCCTGAAATATTCTCCCGCAAAAAAAATCCATTCCGTTTGGAAGTAATAGCGTAATCGGGTAAACAGACGGATAGAGAGATGGACAAACAGAGCGTTCCCATAAAGTAGCTAATCCGTTACTTAATAAGTATAATTTCTGTTTATTTAATTGTCGTGTGTTTTATGACCGTACTTTTGGATTATCCAATTATCGGCTGACCGTGCGCAACAAACGTGTAAACGACAAAATTCAAAAAGTTGGAAAGATGACTTGCACTAAAGCACGAACATTTTTACCACCATGCATGGGCATTTATAAATAAGTTGATTAAGGAAAACTTAATTTCTCACAAATAATAATAAGGGAGCGATGTAAAACAGTCAAAAAAATCATACCTGTCTTAGTATATGCATGTTTTGGTAGTATTAAACTAATCATCATTCAAACACCATAAGATGCAAATGTCAAATGTTTTGTCTACGGTAAGCCATTTAGTATTAAAAATATCCTATGCATTCCAAAATACTCTACTATAGAACAACGATCGCAGAATAGTAGCCTGCTCACAACCTACATCTTATTTTCTACTCTTTGTGTCCTGTATTTTCTGAAAACTTACCGCTCTCCGCATTGAAGATTTTCGCTTCGTGTCTAAACTGGACTCGAATCTGTAAAGTCAGGTTCGCTCGCTAAAGAAGAATTTCCAACCAATAGACCACGTGCCCACGTTTAACACAATTTTACTCACCAACTTTCAGAAAACTAGCTTGCTGCTTTGAATGCTTGTTGACAGTAAACAATTGATAGAAGTTTTCTTTTCTTTTTTAATTTAGGAAAGTGAAAATTAAAGAAAACGCATTGTTTCTCGGTGAGTACAACCCCGCAATTGCAGACTTGAAATGGTATCTGGGCAATAAAGAGGAGGTTGTCCTCGATTTCCCAAAGGCAGCTTTTGCAACCCAAACACTCGACTATGGTGGACAAAAATTTCCATTTGAAGACATGAAATGATTTCCAATAAATATTACAAGGGGACACCAAACGAAGGATACTTTTAATATAGAATTCACTCAACCCAAAGTACGGTAATCCTTTCTGAGATGCAATAAAAATCACAAAATTTGAACATTTGCCAAGTAAACAACAATGTACCTCTACCCATAGTGGAATCAAGTTCAAATTAGCCTTTTGACCAGACTTCGAGACATTGAAAATGCTAAATGTGATTGAAACTTGGTTTCTAATTGGAGTTTGACCGTATCCATTCCAGTTGTCAATCTTCTTACTTGGAAAATAGGACTCCTGTAGCTCTAATAGTAATTCCAGGAATTTTATACGCAGAATGTATCAAAATTAAACTTTTAGCCACATTTAAAGTTTGATCCTGGAATAACCAAAAGTAACAAATGTCCGGAGTTTGATCATAAAACACCCTTGATACCGACCTCATTAACATGCAAAATATTGCGCATGCAGCTCCAAGTGTCTCTACAGGACATAATTATACCCGCAAAACTTAGGGTATTATGACATTTGACCGTTGACCCTAGAAAAACCGGAAGTAAGTTTTACCAGGAGCTTTGTCCTGAACCACAGCCACAAATCTTATTTATGTACACAATTTTGCACTTTACAATTTTTTACAATTTACAATTCTGTTTACAATTTTTTAATTTAGGATAAAACACGCTAAATATTTGGTATTTTGACATTTGACACTAAAAACACCGGAAGTAAATTTCACCCGACGTTAAGCTTCGAACCGCCTAATTTCCAAACCAAACCTATGTACCAGATATGGCTCCCGTAGCCCCATGTGTCTTTGTGGGATTGGATAAATCACCTAAATTTAGGGTATTTTGACATTTGGTTATAAAAAAAACCGGAAAAGTAAATTTAGCCAGGTGTTTGTCCTTATCTCACCCCATTTTCAAACCTTATTTATGTACCAAATGCGCGCCGCTAGCACCAGCGGTCATTGCGAAATTGGACAAAACAGGTTAAATTTTCCACTTTTGACCTTTGACTCTAAAAGAAATCGGAAGTAAATTTTGCCCAGAGTTTGAGCATCAACCACCTAGTCAACCACAAATTCAGGCTTAGATAGACGAAGAAAACAAGCTGCTCCTTAATAAATAAAGCTATCCAACAAACGTTAAATTTTATAAATGTAGTTTCGTAGTTTTACATTACTTCCTCGATTGCTTGAGCAAATTTTCACCATAGCCAAATAAAAAAATACACGTTTAGAATGATCAAAAAGTAGTATAAGAACAAAAGCCGGTACGAATTTGTTTTAGGGACAGAGGGGCGTGGGGGGATCTCATACCCTGGGGAGAATCCCCTGACCCCGTTAAACATTTTGACCCTCAACCCACCCCAAGTCCCGAATAGGTGGTTTGTCAGACTTTTAGGTTTTTGAAATTTAATGCCCTGTAGGTTAGGCTTGGGTTTCATAATGGTGGTTGCGGAAAATGATTCTTGATATTTCCACTTTTTTAAAACCTAAACCTACAAGGCATAAAATGTCTAAAAACCTAAAAATCCGACAAACCCTACATGGTCACAATGTTCAGGAGGGTCCGGGGTTCCCTTCATGGGGTAACTTCCTCCCACACCCGTTTGTCCCTAAAACGAAATCCTACGTAAAAGCCTATTTTTTATATCTTCGAAGTAATAAAGTAATGCGACAATTCATTTCAAGAGCCTACTACCAAATGTCAAAAAAATTTGTAAATACTTTCTTCAAATCTTTCTACTCAAGAGTGAATTTAAAGGTGTGAATCATCGTCAAAAGTTACTATATTATTATATGTGATATTATTGTACATATCTAGTATTAATATGTGAAATTAATTATGTGTAAGATATAATTGATACTTTTAGAATAATTCAATAAATAAATAAAAGCTTAAAATAGTTCTTCAGGATATTAGCGCAAAAATATGTTTTTTTTCTTTCGAAGTTAATATTTTCATGAATTATAAAATGTTTTTGGTTAAAAATAACCTGAATATTATTAAGCTTTCAATATATTTTTCTTCGGACAATATTTTTCGAATTATAGATGCATCCCAAACTAGTTTTATAACGCGTCATTGGTTTGCTGATTTGAAATTATAAATAACTCCAAGAAGTTTAGAACACCTTGTAATTAAGTGAGAAATGGATCCATCTTTTTTCAAGAAATTTTTCAGTTTCTTACAACACTTCCAATCTAAGCAAGAGCATAAGCTCAATAAGTACATGTTGTCAATGCGATTTTAACAATCTATTAGCAAATTCTGCGCATCTGTGCTGTATGAAAAATAGTTTGTAGAATTATGTTCTACTATTTCAATATTTTTTGCAAAGATGTTTTACATGGTGCTTTCTTTTATCAGCAATTAGTACTTCAACACGCAAACTCTTACCGTACAGAACCGCTGCTTTGCAACGATGGTTTCTATTTAGGAAAGTTGAATGCTGATACCCAGAGAACGTAGTAACTAGTAATTTTTTATAAGTGGAATTGTTGATGAAACACAACATTTTAGTGCTTATTGGTATTAGAAGTTATTAAAATAGAATAGCCACGTCACTCGTCAGATTGTAATTCTCTATAATAAAACGCCAGCAGATAGTGAAAAAGAACACAGTTAAAACCCTCCATCAAATTTTCTCGAGTTGAATTAGCATTAGAATGAACTTGTTTAAATTATTTGTCTTGCTGTGTTTGAGTTTTTCTGCATGTTCAGCAAATTCCAGTGTGATTGACCTTATTGACCGGGGGCCTTTTTTGAGCTTGGTTAAAGCCTCAGCTGCAGCAGATCACATTCAATCTTCTAACAAGGAGAAATCATAATCCGTTGGTTGGAAGTAAATTGAGACCGTATCTTCAACCATTTAATAACAGTTGATTGATTTAAATACAAACATTGTTTATTTGTCCAGCTTATGTTTGTTAGCATAGTGATTAAGAAAGTCCTAATAAACAGATAAAAAGAAATAACTTAATTTAAATGTATAATTATTTACATGCACCTACATTTCACAAAACAGAAAATAATTTTTTATTGTTCTTTGTCATTTGCCTATGGCCTGGTCAACATGCTTATGTGAGTGGAAGAGGGTGGTCTCGGCCTGTGAGTTCACTCGGACGTTTACCGCGGAGTGAGGAAAAGGTCTTTCCGCTGAACAGAGGACGTGGGGTTGACCACCGAGGGCCATCTGCTTAGGCAGAGGCCGAACCCTGTTTTTCGCAAGCCGGCCCAAGCCCACCCTTCACGTCCGCAACTTTCGAGGACTCTACACACCACTACCACAGCACCACTGGTTTTTGTGCGGCTGCCGAGATTCGATCTTGGCATCCACCCAAGCTAAAACAAGGGTCCTAACCCCCAGGACTTCGAGCCGAGAGCTCAAAACAGAAAATAAACACAATTTTTTTTGCTGTAGTTGCCAGGGCTAAAGGTTTTTATGACTTATGGAAGGGCGTTTTGATCACTTCCTGTTCCTTCCACTATTCGGGTAATTTTTTTGAATAATTTCTTTCCACTTTACCTAATGTCAAATTGAGCATCCAATTTCTCTGGTCACCTTACTACTTTTCCCCTGCCTACTGCCCTTGGTAAGGCACCTTTAATAATTCAAACTTTTATTTTTAGTGCCAAATTCTATCAAATTAGCAATTAAAAATCACTCAATTGCGCTGGAGCCGAGGGAACACAAACACAATCGGGTGAGAACAAAAACGCCAGAATTCCTTATTGCTCGTTTTGAGAACCAATAATTCTCCACAGTAATTGCCTTATTTTTTGCTGTGAGTTTGTCTGTGTTTAGCTATCGCACTTCTGCACTTGCAATTTGAAACATCATTAACATTTAAAAACTCTCTTATTTTTTTGCACTTCAACTCAAAACATTACAGAAGATTAATTAGAAGGATTTGGGTCACGGCCCATGATCCAACCCAGTAGTAGGCTCCTTACCTTGTTCACCACCTTTTCGTTTCCATAATGCTTTTCTCATGAAAATGCATCAAAACGAAAGGGTCCCCATTTCCCATCCAAAAAATTTCCAACCTTGGGATTCAAAAACGCAAACGAATGGCCTGCTGAACCTAACCTAAGCCGCACATATATGACTATCAATTTTCGAAGACGCACTCTTCAATTCACTTTAATTAATTTAATTACACCTCCCGCAATGAACTATGAGGGCCTATACTCTATCCTGTATGGAGTGACTATCCTGATCAGCAAACATTCGGTGATCCATATGATTAGTGACCTCTACTGGGAGTGAACTCCCCATAAGCCGAAACTAACTTGACAATATGATTTATTATTTAATTGTTAACCTCCCCGTAATGGAGTATGAGACATTCATTCATCCCATGTACATCTCATGTACATGTTACGACTATGTCGATCCGTTGTCAATCGATGGCCTTTCTATTATTAGTAACCTACTTGACCAGTGACCTCTACTTCCGGTGCCCACTAATGGCCTTCTTGAATCCTTATGAACTATATGCCATTTACACTATCCTACATGTCATATCTGACTATGCTGACTTTGACTACTATAGCCAGTGACCACTAGTCGCCACCTTGAATTCCTAATTAATGGTTGACCTACCCGTCATATAAGACTTCCCTACACGTCTAGCTAATATATCTGCCATATTCATGCAGATCAGTCACCCATCGACCAAGTAATATTTGACAATTTTTAAACAGACTCAAGGGATATCCATGTTGCAATCAAACCCTTTTTCGACATCGTGATTTAAAACAACATTTGCTCTCTTGCCGAGAAATAAAAATAGTTCAAGCTGTCTTCGGTGCTTTAAGTCGGATGCATTGAAAGCAATTCTTGCTAAACTTTCAAAATCGCTAAAAGAACCTGATGAACCAATTTAATCTATTAGATCAGGTAACCACATCGAAAATAGTGAGCCAGCTACTAAATACTAAATTTAAATAAGCCTTTAAACTTATCCATTTTTGAATAGCAGAATGCAAACATGTCTCAAGTTCTTGTTTCGTCGGGATTCGATCCAGGTGAAGAACTAAACACTTCTCTAAATAATTCGGCATATGTGCAAATACTATGGTAAATGCAGCTCGATCAAATGCAGACACACTGAACTGGTGTCTCCAGTTGTGTGAACTCTCTTCGGATGGACTCTCATCGGTTTGAAACCTCAACAACAGAATTGGAACTCAAAGGCACCAAAAACTATTTCTGTCAAAAAAAAAGCATTACTTGGCACTATTCATACTGCTGTGATTAAGAGCTACCATACTACAATGACCTGGTGAAGTCTGAATTTGCAGCCTTCAATTTCCACTTGAAGACATCTTTACCGAGCTATGCGTTTTATCGGATTGCACAACTACCCCTGTGTTGAAAAACTTTTGCTTACCCAAGTTCTGGAGCATTGCACAGCAAATAAAGAAGAAATCATTGGCCTTTTTCCCAGCAAACCACAGTTGACGGTCCAATACGGAGTTTCACATATGTTCATGTGTAATCCGATTTTCAAATATAAAAACAATAAATAATAAACAATAATAAACATTTTATTTATTTTGATAAACTCTGTTCAGCAGAAAGCTTTCAGCCTCAACCCTCGTAACTTCCAAGTCAACACACACGCCGAGACCACCCTCCCCCACTCACTCGCACAAGAAATCATATGTTGAACATATGTTGACCAGGCCTTAGGCGAATGTCAAATAGCATAAAAAAAAATCAATGATCAAGCAATTTTTTTTCATTGCTCTTTGACATTCGCCTATGGCCTGGTCAATGTGATTCCTTGTGCTAGTGAGTGGGGGAGGGTGGAATAGGCGTGCCAGTTGGCTAGGAAGTTCTGAGAAAAGAGGTAAGGGAGGCTCTACTGGGCAGTAAACGTGGGATTGACCAGCGAGGAGCCTCTGCTTAGGCAGAGTCTGAACATCACCGTGCGCATACTGACCAAAGCTCCACCACAATGGCCGGAACTCTCCAGGCTTCCACTCAGCACTGCCATTCTACCATTTTTTCCTGTGTCGGTGCCGGAATTTCGGCACCTACACAAGTTAGGAAAAGGGTCCTAACCTCCCCCCTCCCCCGAACTACAGGCCATAGGCAAACAAATTACAGTGCCCAGTTGTTTGTTTTAAGCACGGTATAAATTAGCGTAGAATATAGCTAACTAATTTTTAAAACAAATTCTAGTAACCATAATTTTAGCGAGCAAAATTATGCCTAGTGGCGGTTAATTTTACTAATTTAGTTTTAGCTCTAAACATACAGATAAGTACATAGTAAATTATAAATTAAGTCTAAAAGTAATTTTGGTTAGTATAAAACACCAAACTCAACTAATCTAATCAATCTCTGTGCAATAGGGCATTGCCAATTGCCAAAAAATAAAACCAACGTTAAGTCTTAATAACTTATTAACGTTGAAATAAAATAAGGCATAAAAACATCCTTTACTGCAATAATATAATTACATTTTGAATTATGGATTCAAATTATTTAAACCCAAATTTTCATTGTTCGATTTTTGAAAGCAGTAGATAAAAACTTGAATAACTCGAGTATGTTCTATTTTTAATTTTAATGAATGAATCAATCAATCATTTTATTGATATAAGGCAAACCCAGATCAATATGTTAACATTATTGTGTTAGTAAGGCAACCTCTACTCTACTACATACAACGTCTATTATTGTGTAAGTCTATTTTCAATTTTAAATAAAACCCTTTATTCAAAAGTCGACATAAAATTGTGCTTTAAGGCACAATTTCTATGCCACTTGCTTGTAACTTCGGCCACCACACAGAAAGTACAAACCAAAACACATGTTGCGTAGATAATAAAAACACAGCAAAGTATACTACTTTCCATTTCCAGAACCTTTACTCCAGTCTCACTAAGAAATATCTCACGCTCAACACGTTCATACACAATTTTATGTTCATAATATTCAGAACACACGCCCTCTCGCATAAATACAAATATCCCTGAATGAACCAAGCTTTGAAAATACGTCAGAAACAAGTTATAACGATCAGCAGCGGTAATAGAAATTGCATGAAATTTGTTGTGTGCCAAGTACTCGTCCTCTCCCAAATACAATTTTTCACTTCCTTTCAACTGCATTTTGCGCATGTTGAATACCATTTTATATAGTTCTTGAGTAGTTTCCACGTAAATAGACTTGCTACACTTTAGCAACTCCAACATCAAATTGTTTGGCTGTGAAGCATTCAAGAAAACAATACGCAAGTGCTTTATAAGCCCTAATTGAGCGTGCGCAACTGAATCGTTCATAAAATAATTGAGCACAAAGGTAGTTTTCAGTGTTTCAACAAGTTGACTACCAGGAACCCGGGTAGCTATAGCTATCCAGTTTGCATTAGCAAGATCCCATCCATCTACGTCAATTGTTAAAAATTTGTGCAACAAAATTGTGCATCCCCTACCATCTAGCGATTTATTAATAGTTTTGAAATTTGATAATGGCATTGGAGCACTTAAATTGCAGGTCAATCCTCCACGATACGAATTTGTGAGAGTCAGCGAAACAAGAAGAAAAAGAGCAAGAAAATACTACAATCCAATTTTGTTGTTTAGTTTTACCGACATATCCAAAGACTGTTCCAAAATTATTTTCACAATAAAGAGAATAAATTTATCTCGAACACTATATAGTCGAAATAAGATGAATAAAATACCTTCTACTACCAGCAGGCACGGTGCTGCAACAATCCAAAAGTTTGCAGCAAAAGGCTTTACAAAGGCCGAAAATGCGACATAAGCCTGTACATCAGAGCAAGTCAAAAAGTTGAAACTCACTCTTTTGCTTGCAATGAGCTGTGAATACTCCTCATGATGGAATTTTCGCGAAGGCCCCATTTCATATGATCCGGCAAAAGCTGGTAGAATGTCTAGGCGTACTTTGATAGGGTAGCTATTTTCCGCATTTATTATAGACTTACTGTAAGTAACGTTAAAGTTTCCAATTCTATTCCGCCATGTGTGCTCGAAGTAGCTGAGAAGAAACAGTGCAATTGTAGCAGATAGGGGATCTTTTGTAACGATGTTGCGCGTTTGAGTTTCAGCGTATTGCCTTAGACTAACGCATCCGGTAGCATTATTCCGTGGACGGACATTCAGACACAATGTTGCATTCATGAAGGAAGCGTGAAAGCTTAGACTGTACAGCAATGTTCCATTCGGAGGAAAGTTGTGTTCTTCGAACTCTTCTGTAGTAAATGTAGTCCTAAGAATTCGAGCAATAGGAGAAGATATTTTAGTAAAAATATCAAAACTGTCATTTTTCAAGATATAGTTGTATTGCGGTACAAAATTGAGATATTTCTCTGTACGGTAAGTCTTCATCCTAGCTCTGTCATAAACACAACATTGCAGATAGTCTTCCGCCAACTTGGGTCCTCATCCCCTCACTACCTCCAACTTTTCCTCTCATTCTCGCCAACTTGGCCCCTCGTCCCCTCTTTACCGCTACCTTTGGCCCTCATATCCTCACTACCGCCAAATTAGCATCTCATCCCATCACTACATCAAACTTGGCCCCTCATACCGTCATTACCTCCAATTTAGCACCTCATCCCATTACTACATCCAACATGGCCCCTCATCTCACTACCGCTAACTTAGCCCTTCATACTATGAGGGTATGACCGCACCATTAGTTAATCACAATGCCATAAGGCCTTATGATTAGTTTCCCCTCCCTGCCACTTTTTGCCTCGGTGTGCACCACCCTTAAGCCCTCGTGCCTGTGCACGAGGAAGGAAGAGGATCTTGGCCACTTGCCTCATCCTCCTCAGATGGTCCCCAACCACCAAGGAGGCAAGAGCTCCAGTAAGTGCCAAGGAGAAGGACTCACAGTGGCACCCAACCATCTCCATCCCGCAGGATGTCAAAGGTCAAGTGCCCCCTTCACCCTTCAGTCCCTCTGAGCCAGGAGTGGCTTGCGCCAGGAGTGGCACAAGTGCCAGGATTGGCACAGAGCCAGGAGTGGCTCTTCCTTTAAGGCTCCCCCATTTCATTAGTCGGCCATAGGCCTTACGTATTTGTTTAGGCCCCTCAAGGGCATATGTTAAAGTAGGCCTTAGGTCATAAGGTTTAGTTGTAGCCCTAGAGGGCTTTAGGTTAGGTTTAAGGGTCAAATAAACCCAGCCTTGGGCCAAAGAGCCCCGAAAGTACCCGTTTGTCCCTTCATTTCATTTAGTTAAAGCCTGGACAGTGGAGGTCACTGTCCAATCCTTACATTACTAAAAAAAAGCTGTCCTCTCATTCCCTCACAATTGCCAATTGGCCCCTCATCTCCTCACTACCGCCCACCTAGACCCTCATTCTCGCCAACTTGGCCCGTTATCCCCTCACTACTTCAAACTTGGCCATACAACCTGCTAAGTTGTACTCTCATTCCCTCACATTTGCCAATTTAGCCCCTCTCCCTCTAACATTCACCAATTTGGCCCCTAATTTTCTTGATCATTACCGCCAATTTGGCTCCTCATCCCCTCACTACCTACAACTTGGCCCTTTATTTTTGCCAAGCTTTTTAGTCTCATCCCCTCACATTCGCCAATTTAGCCCCTCACCACTCACATTTGCCAATTCTGCCCCTCATCCTCTCAATCACTACCACCAACTTGGCTCCTCATTCTTGCCAAGCTTTACTCTCATTCCCCCACATTCGCTAATTTGGCACCTCATCTCCTCATATTCGCCAATTTGGCTCCTAATCTTCTCGATCACTACCGCCAACTTGGCCCCTCATCACCTCACATTTGCCAATTTAGCCCCTTATCTCCTCACATTCGCCAATATTGATCCACAGTAGAATCTCTTTTTTGCTCATACGTGTTTTTCAATCGTTGTACTCTGGAGCAACGGCAAAAGTTTGCGCATCCCAAGGTGAAACCGAAAGTTTTCCAATCTGCAAGGGAGTCCTCCAAGGAGAATCTGCCAGCCCCGTTCTCTTCAACTATGACAATCAAGGCTTATTTGATGCTTTTGAAAAAGTTTACCAAGGCGGTACACACCTCGCAAATGTTGTTATCCATCATCCTCAATACGCGGATGATTTGGTGATAGTTGCTGGATGGCAAGATTCACTACAAAACAATTTAGCAATCGTATCTAACTTTTTCAAATTCAAGATGCTGAAAGTCAACGTTGCCAAGACAAAAGTGGTAATCTTTTCAAAGAGCGGCCGAATCCCAAGAACAGAGAACCTGGAGGGGAAATGAAATTGAATCTACCAAAAATAAACCTCCTTGACATTACATTCTGATCAACAGGGAAAGTTCACAAAGCATGCAGATCTTACCTGTCCCCAAAACACAAGCGGCTGTGGCAGCTTTGAAGTCAACTTTGAAATTCCCCCGTTGCTTCTACCTAGAAACAATTACAAAGCTGCTCGAATCAATCTTGCATTCCACCACAATTTACTGTGCCGGAATTTGTGGATTTCCGTAACGAATAATAATTATATTTTTAAAAGTGAAAATTTCCCTGTGTAAATAAACGCGTATGATCTGACTGCACACTTTCTAACACTAATAAACTATTAGTGTCCACGTAGTTTATATTTTTTTAGTTCTAAAACGCATAAATCTAAAACAAAATTGCTACAACTTGTTTGTTTTATTCTTTAATATATTAATTAATTTATATAAGAAATTATTCTGACTATTATAATAATTACATATACATTACATCATTATATATATAATTACTTAGACAATCATGAAAATCATTAGCGTTAACTTTGAATAATAAAAATAATTCTAGGAAGGTTTTTTTTTAACTTGGCAACAAACCCGTTCTACGACAGGAGGATTTTAATTTTTGGTTCTTCCTGCCTTTAGCACGGGTTTGTTTGCGTTCACAGCTTTGCTCCCTTATTTCACTCTATTAAATAACTAATGTTTTTATAATAAAAAAAATTGTATAGTAAAAAAAGATGTGTGTCCATGTAAAAGTCCTGGAGGTATGAAGGGGGTTTTTGTGTGAACATAAAAATTCTTTAAATACCTTTTTCACTATCAGAAAATTTCATATTATTGCAAATCACTTATCAATTCCAAACGTCGGGTATTGTTGAATAAAACTATATCAGTGTCAGCTTCTAAAGTTCGACCTCAATAAATTCCAAAACCAAGCAAAAGATGAGGAGGGTTGTTTTAAGACGAGTTGATGATAATAGTGTTGTACAGGAATTGGAAAGCTTGCCTAGCGTCTATTACCCAAACATACCTCAATTTGTCCCTGATAGTACGGGATAAAAATTTCTACCTAGAAAACCCTAGCATTGTACCTCAAAATAATTATATAAAAAATAAAATTACGACATTTATTAGAACTAATATTACGTACCTTGACTTATTAAGCGTACTATGCTTTTAGAGAAGTTAGAATTCTCAATGACGAGAAGCACATTTCAGAGGAGTCGAAATTGTTTTCGCTGAAGTGCGGGAAACCCAGTTAGAAGAAATGCCTAGAAACGTAGAACTTGGAAACCATGCATTCTTTTGCATTTTGCCGTAACCCTACAAACATTACTACAGAGTCCTGTATAAAAATTAATGTTGTGAAATTGTGCAATATTTCATTAGCAAATGAACGCATGTAATCGATCACACCTTTCTATGACTATTAAACTATTAGTGTGCACGTAAGCTTAGGCTAAAACATATTAGGTGGCAGAGTGGTAGATGTGCATTTATGGTTAGCGGAATTACTTATTTTTTCTGAAATACTGCTAATTGAAAATGTCTTGTTGAAAAAATTAATCATGTTGCAAATTCTCAAGCTTTACATTAGGAGATGCTTTGAAGCGAGTGTTTCTGATGCTTTTTGTAAAGCAGAAACAAAACAAAAGCCTTTCTTGTTTTTAATATTTTTTCATTACTAATAAACCGCTGCAAATGCACGTAACCAAGTAGCGTTTTGAGACCGTTTCTAAATTGAACGGCCTCTTTCAGCCAAATGGGAGGGTGATCCCGAAAAATGGAAACCGAATGACGAAGCGATTGACAGTGTTTCTGACAGTACAACTTTTAATTAGGATTCAAAATGCATGTCCCGACTGTACATTTCAGTGTAAATAAATTTAGAATTAGAATAGATGTAGATACCAAACCGTAATTATAGTTGTAGTAAATTGTAGTTGTAGAGTAGTCATTAGGTAGTAGCGTTAGTGTAATTTAAGTAGGGGAATTGTATAGGTCACTTGGGTTACTGTCGGAGCGATTCCAGCGATGTTCAGAGGTGATTCCTGGAAGATCCTGGAAGTTGGCCGTCCGTAATCCAAGTGTCCGTGCCGTTCCTCTTCTCTTCCTTTCCTGTGCTGCGTAGAACATGTGTTGCGTAGTTGCAGGTGATGAGGAGAAGAGGGAGAATTTGAGGGGAATTTCCACGGTGAAATTGTGTTGCCGAACGGTGGCGTCTGTGGCTCATAGCCACGAGATTTGTCACAGGGCCCTTCGTCCTACGCTGACGCCTCGGCAGCGTAATTTTTGGGCTGAAGTTGTGAGTGTGGGGAATTATTGAGGCGCTGGAGCCCCGAAGATACGGGCAAAGAGCCGCTGCTGTCGAGTACGGCGACGGGCGGAGGTCGTTGGTTGAGGTTGACTTGATGGATAAGGATCGTTTTGACGCTGTTGTGGCGCGACATGACGCTGTTGATGAGGAGTAAATCGACGTCGTTGTTGGAAAATGTTTTGTCGCATTAGCAGAGGGACGTGTTGTCTTTGAGGAAGAGCGCGTTGTCCTTGATGAAGAGCGCGTTGTCCTTGTGGAAGAGCGTTTTGATTCCTCGGGGGAGGAGCCTGTTGTCGCCTTGGAGGGAAAGCTTGTTGTCTCGGAGGTGGAGCCTGTTGTGGAGGAGGAGCGTTTTGTCCTGGGGGAGGAGCGTTTTGCTGAGCCAGAAATGGCGGAATAGCTCTGTTTTGTGGTGGAGAAGCGGGGTTTCGAAGTACTTGAGGCCGAATCTGAAGGTTTTGAAAATTTTGAATTTGTCGAATAGGTGGAACCGGTAAATTTTGATTGTTAATTGAGGGCCGAATTGGTTGAGCAGGGAAATTTTGCAACTGGTTGAGTCGAATGATTTGAGGAGGAGCCATCTGCTGCACGGGTGCGTGCACAGGCGCGTACCATGTCACAGCGACAAAACCTGGTGGTGCTGGAATGGGCCAATGGATAGGGTCGTTTTGAGTTGTAGCGTCGGTTAGACGACGTTTTCGGGCCGAATTTGGAGGTCGTGGTGGAGGTTCCGAATTTTCACGAACTTGTCCGAAGCCTTCGAGACTGTTTTTGAGGGGAGGTGCCTTTGGACTCTTCTTGCTTTTCGACGCGTGCGGGTTCGGAACATGTCCAGGTGGAGCATGAAGACGGAGGAGCGGTGAAGTTGGTGCCAAATTGACTTTTTGAGAAGGCGGAAGTTTCGGTATCTTGGGGACGGGACCTAAGCGGTCTTGAACGGTTTTCTTAACGGCTTCCTTATGTGGCGGGGCGACAATTTTCTCCTCCGTGACAGTCCTGGCCGGTTTGACGGTAACGGAGAGTACAGTCTTGGAGGACTTGCTCGATGATGTACGTGATGTGGAGGACGAAGATGACGACGACGACGGGCGCATCAAGTGTTGGGCGGAATTTTGGAGTGCTTCAAACATTTCGTCGGAAGTTGATGGTGTCTCCTCTTCTGTTGTGTCCATAGGTGGTGATGGACTTGGAGGACCCAACAGAACGGTTTCT